>VDFB02130056.1:0-38040 GCA_007258455.2 Sequoia sempervirens | reverse complement strand
TATCTGTGTGTTTTTGTTTAATGAAGGTTCTTTCATTCAAAAGTCATAAAAATTATCTTTGAATTTTTTTTAAGATATTTTTAAAATATTTTTATATTATTAACAAAGATTTTTTATTCTTTGTTATTTGAAGTTATAAAAGTAGTTTAATATTTATTCTCTTTAGTTGATCAAAATGGTCTTTGTTTGAAGGTATTACATATAAATATTTAAAAAAATATACAATTTGATCAAAAGATCTTCATTCAAACATACTTTTAATTGAATGTCCTTTAGATGTCATTCTCCTTTTAGTCACACAATTCTTTGAAGAAATTATTTTTTGAAAGCATTTATGTCCTTTAGATACCATTCTCCTTTTAGTCACACAATTCTTTGAAGAAATTATTTTTTGAAAGCATTTATGTCCTTTAGATACCATTCTCCTTTTAATCACACAATTCTTTAAAGAAATTAGTTTTTGAAAGCATTTATGTCCTTCATATGTCATTCTCCTTTTAGTCACACAATTCTTTGAAGAAATTATTTTTGAAAGCATTGATTGGACCATCAAACCAGGTCATTGGGGCATGAGCTTTTGTAGAATTGTAACCCTTAGAGTAAGCTTTTCAAACTTATAGTTTTAAATATAGTTAATTCAATTATTATATTTACTTTTTATTTTCTATTGTATGTTGGTTTTCACCAAACATCAAGGTCTCTATTTCACAAAGAGAAAATATAAAAATATAAAATTGATTTGCATGATATATACTATTTTTTGTGTTTTAAAAAATTTAGTTTGGATATATAAAAAGAAATTCACATGTTATGAAATAAAAATGTTTAAATTCTATAATTAATTTTTACATTAATAATTAATAATAAATAAAATATGTAAAAAAAAATTAAAATATGTATGCACTAAATATTGGTGTTACGAATATGTGTTTAATAATTTATAACTTTATCCCTTTTGTAAAAAAAGTTGTGTTATGGAATGAATCTCACAATTTAAAAGTATTGTGAACTACAAATAATAAGTTATGAAAAAGTATATAAAAAATACACGAATAACTTTCTAAAATTTTAAAATGTATATTTGGAATCTACACATGAATTATCAAAAATCACTAGTTCACATCATCTTTAAATTCTTAATGGTTTAGTTGCTATAGGTGACAAAAGGTGAAATTTTTCTTTAAAATACTTATTTCAATGTTTTATTTTGGTCAAAATGTTGGACACCCTTTTGTGTGATCAACCATATTTTTTTTGCATATTACGAAATATGCAATCTATCAAATATAATAAGAAAATAAAGTGAGACTTGTGTGTTGAAATGGAGTCATATTGTCCTAAGATAATGACCATAGATGAACCAAGGAAGGAAACCAAGAATTATGGTGTGTGTAAATGGTAATTATTAGAACCTATAAATTTTCTTCATTTCTAGTGCTTAGCTTTCCTTATATTGTTGACAAAATCTTGTTTCCAAGCCCTATGGCAACGAACTAGTCCTAAACTTTTGGCATTAATTTTTTTCAATCCAAGGCTCATCATGAAAATATGGTAAAATTTTTAGGTAATTCATCATGAGTGTGCAAACTTGATTTTGTGGCTCTCAAACAAATTTTAAGAATTTTTTTAATGTGTCCTATTTTGGAGCAGGTTCAAAGGGTCCCATAAAAAGTTTCAAATGGATCAATCTAGCAATAATCTAATTATTATTTTTTCTTAATAGCTTATATTTTAGTTTTCATGGTTTTTGGAGATGTTTTAGGGTTCAAACAAAAAAAATTAAAGTGTCCTATCAAAGGGTCCAATTTACAAAGGAGGTCTCAAAAATTCATTCTTGTGCAATTTTCTGTGACATCACAACGATCTAAACAATTAGTAATAGCCCTCTATAAGTTTTCATCACTTGTGAAAGGTTGCATGCATCCATGTGATCAATACCACCATTTAGCCTATTGAATAATTAAAACACTGCCAACTTTACAAATGCTTAATTGTGCAAATATTTAAGACACTTTAAATGTTTTAAATATATGAAGTGGTAGAATAATATTTTCTAATATTAGTTTTACTCCAAGAAACTAAATCACATGAATGGATATGAAGGACAGGTTAAAATATGTTAAATGTATGGTTTAATTGAAAAGATATGAGCTAATGTGACTTGTTTTCTCTTACTCACCACATAATTTTCACCCACAATAATTTAGCATGGAAAAAGTTAAATTGAAATTGTGGTGTTAGTGAGTTTTATGATGGATTTCCTTTGGGAATTTTCTCCCACCACATAAGTTATAGCCACCACAAATATTGAGGGAAAAAATAAAGCCAAAATTGTAGTGGTTTGGAGTAGCATGGAAAATATCTTTATTCATGTGCAAGGATTTTGAGCAGGTTTTTGAGGTCATCGGAGCATTAATATATGCTTTTTCTACCTCCCAGATGTTTCTTAAAGTTGTTCTTATACTTGGGTGATAGTTTTTTTACTATTTCATTGGTTTTTGAGGGCTAGATAGGGGCAAACAATGACCATTAACTTTTTAACACAACCTGCAACACTTTGTTACTTGATTTTGGGTATGTTTTCCTTGTTTCCAACCTACAATAGCTAACAAATATTGTATGAAAGTGTTATCTATTCACATGTAATATTTTTTGGGGTATGTGCAGGATCATCATGGAAAAAATAGACCCTTAAGTGGCAAAAAATTTAGAAAAATTAGAGTTAGACAACTTGATGTAAAAATTTGAATAAGTTATCTATATTATTTCAAAAATATGTAAGAATATAATCTGTACCAAATTGAATGTACTTTCTAAACTACTAGGTTTATTTTAAAAATCTATTTACAAAATTTGAAATTTCAATGTGCAAGTAGTACTTAAATTTCAAATAAGCATGCAGTGGGTTTGGTTTTTGACCCACTCTAAACTTTAATAAAATGATGGCCACTTTATAATATTTTAGATATAAGTAGAGGACCCATTTATTGTGATAAGATGCATTTTTGCAATACTTTTTTCCAACTAAATAATTAATTATGAATTGTTTATTACAACTTTTAAAAAATATAAAATGTATGTTCAACCACCTTAACTTGGTCAAAACTTCATGAAATTCATTTTTTTTTTAATCCTATAGTATGCAAAGCATAGAATGTGACGCATGTTTCAGATTCAAAAAATGTGATATTGCTTGAAAGCTATAGATGTTTTTCAATAAGCCTATCAATCATGACTTTAGTCATAATTCAAATAGAAAAATGAATAATACCTATTTATTAAATTCAAAGTAAAGAGGACTATATTATTGTTTCTGCACCTCCCTTTAAAACCCTTTTTGTTTCACTTCAATTTTTATTAAAAAAAAGTCACCACATAATCTCACACACAATCTGAATCATGATTCTACAACCTTTGGGAAGATTTTTGAGACCATATGAGCCATGGAGTTTTTTTTTGACCTCCCACATCCTTCTTGGAACTATTATAATGTATGTGCAACATTTTTAATAGTATTTTAATTACTTTCAATGCTGGTGAGGCTTAAAATGCCTCAGTGTTGTCACAAATAATTTGTAATTTATTTTGTATCTCATTGCATGTATTATGAGTGCTAAGCATGGAGAGGAAGAACCTGTAGATGTGTCTCATCCACAAGCATGTGATGAAATGAAAAAAAAACCAATGTTAAACATATGAGTGGATATTACAGATTTATGTAAGCATATGAGTGGCTATAGGCTAGCTGTTTCTCAAAATGTCTGGATGGTTGTAGAGGGTTTGAAGTGTTTTGGGTGGTAAAATCATATATCAAATGCATATATATGACTAGTAGTTAAGTGGATAATTACCTAGGGTTAATATTTTTCTCTTGCAAAGTGAATTACAAATGGTAAAAGTGTTTATACACTCAATTAAAATTATGCATGAGAACGCAAACAAATCGTGGATTTTTCTTTTTTTGCAAATAAAAAGTAGAAAGTGGGAAATGTAAGGTGAAATGACATTTTCTAGATGTCATTTTCATTTCCAAATCAAAGGAGCTCAATATGTCAAGTGTCAAGTGTGTCTTCAATATAAACTTTTGCTTTCTCTATAAATATCTATGTTGTTTCATTTGTAAGGGTTCTTAAATTTTGGAGGCAGTAAGGCCCAAGGGGCATTTCTATAGTTAGGATAAATTTTAGAGGGAAAATAGGTTAAGTCTATAATGGTTGTAGTACACAATTGTTAGTCATTTCATCACAATAATATTGTAACTTGATCTATTGTATATACGAATGTCCACTATTTAATGTAGTTGTCTTCAATTTTAGCATGCAATGCTCTTTGGAGTAAATAATCAAGGGTTATCAAATTATTCAATACATATTTGTTGTCATGATATTTTCTTTTGGTTTATTGTTTGCTTGAGGAATAGTGTAAATTATTGCCCAAGAATAACAAGAGTTTTATTTTTTCAAATGGATTGTTAAGTAGAATTATGTTGTAGGCTCATGAGGATCTCACTGTCACAAGATGATAAGTGTTTAATCAAATCATTAGGTTATGTTTTGGTGTTGTGATGTAAAAGTATAGGTTATTATGACTTAGTAGTCCAAAGAAAGAATTGGTCTTTGCTTTAAAATCTCCTGTTCTAGAATTATTCCAAAATTGATAAATGTTTTAAACAATGAACATTTATTTTAAATTTAATTTATTAGATTTTCTTTATATTAATGGAGTTTAAGGAATATAGGGGATATTCTTGTGATTTGTTCATTCATCAGTCCTCTAGAGGCATGTCCATGTAAGTTAGTGGTTCATAGTATGATTCAAATTATAAGGGATCATGCTTGATTTTGATGAAGTTTTAAATATCCTTTATTCATATATATGTGAACTTACCATTCATCTATATTTTAAAGGTATGTAGCTTTTTCTGTAAGATAGATTTATTTTTCTATATAACCTATAATAGGATTAACCTCCTATGTCCTATGGAGCTCGAAGTGTAGAAGGCTAGGTCCAACCTTGCTCATTGGATTTTCGTGTCCTTATTTTGATTATAGACCAAATATTTTTCGTAATCCTTTGCTCCTCAAGATTAGGCATTATATTTTCTCTAAGGAATAAGGGTTGTAAAAAAAGAAACCAATAGTAATTACAATTAATATGAAAGAAAAATAAAGATTATTGAGAAAATAAAATAGAAAAGTAAAAAAATATAATGCATAAGCAAAAGGCCAAAATAAATTATAAAAAATAAAGGTAATAAGTTTGAATTGGAAACTTTGTAAGCTAGGGAAAGACTAGCTTTGTTGAATGACTATTGATGATGTATCTTTCCTTTCTTTTCAATAAAAAAGTTTTCTTATGCATAAAAAAATGAATTGGAAAATAAAACTCAATATATTAGTAAAAAAATTCAAGCATAAAATAAAAAAGAAAGAGAAGTTATATGTTTTTATTAATATCAATTGTTGTGTATTGGGGATAGTTCACTACTTTGCATCATCTCAATTTCATATCCAAAGATATACAAATAGGAAATAAATAAAAAATAAAAAGAGGCTGTGAAATAAAGGAATGTTCATATCTACTTGTGTCATCATGCACAATGAAAAGTGGTTTTGTATCATCCCTATATTAACTATGAACATGAAAAAGGAAAATAAGGTGAAAAGATAGAAAAAAAAATGTGAAATATTTCATAATATGTATAAGGTAAAATATAATAAATCAATAAATTGAGTGTACCCATCATTATCATATAGGTGGTCTAGGTATAATAGATCATAACCATAGGGGTTGGGGTTGTTGGGACTATACAAATCTTATATTTTTCTAGCCTTTACTCATGTTTCCTAGGAAGTTCCCTCATCATAATTTCACAAGTAGTACAAATTGTTATTATTTGTGTGACCAGATCCATCCATGTTCACCAATAATCCCACCAATTTAGCCTTTGATACATGAGCATTCCTCTAGACATCATTGAGGAAGAGTTTCAAACTACTGGCCTATATCAGTAAGATCAGGTCAGGTCATTCTAATAAAAAAGTCATAGCTTCTTAGCTTTTTGATGTTGATGTTGAAATAATTTTCTACATATCAATAGGAAGTGAATCGAGTTACACCGATTAGAGGTCATTGAGAATGCATAATTGATAAGACAATGCTTGTTATTTTATTGATGAAAGTCATCAGCAAGAACAAAGTAGTCAAAGAAAAGTTGCTAGGTCAGGCCGAGCTCTTAACTCACACCAATAAAAATTGTATTGACAAGAGACAAATTTTCTTTCGTTGACAAGACAAAATAAAAACTATCGGGAAGACTTGTGCAATCAAAATGAATCACACAGATCTGGCCAACCATATTGGTTACATTGATAATGAAAATTTTGGGAGGAGTCTTGCCGATCAGTTAGGACAAAGTGAAGCAGTAGATGGAGCTTATAGGAGAGACATGCACAATCAGAGTGAGTTTTTCTATTCTTTCTGATCTCACATATTACACCGACAAAGAATATTTTAGGGAGAGTTTCACCGACCCATACAAAAGAAAGAAGCGATAGATAGACATATCAGAGAGATCAAATGGCATCGAAACATCATGTCATTCTCTTAGCGATGATCTTTGTCATGCCGATGATAATACAAAGGGATCAATATTCTTCGGAGTAACACTGGCCGATGATGGAAAAGGGTTTCTAATGATCCAAAATAATTTTAGATCAAGGCAACTTCACAATGATCTCCCCGAAGTAGTACGTGTTGGAAAACTAGAAAAGGGTCATTTATGTAGCACGGTAGAAGGATCATTCAGTCTTCTTGGGCAAGGAGAATAAATCAAAGGTCACTGCTCATTGAAAAGACATTTGGTTATGTCTTGGCGATCAAATGAGAAAATATAAAAAGAGAGTGGCACCAAGATGATACACGGATCGACCAAGAACCAAAGTAGTCTCATTGATATGATCTTGTCGTTATGACATTTTGAAATTCAAAAAAATTGCTACATTCATTTACAGAGGTAGACATTAATGGCCACATGAATGTGAATTATGTACATATCTTTTGATTAAGAGAGGAAGAAACAAAAGGGATTTTTAGAATTCATGGCAAAAAGGATGAAGGATCAGATGGAAGCCAAAATTTTAGTGCGGGAAAAGATTTACAAGTTCACAAAGTCTCTTTGCAATTGAAATTCCAATTCAATTATGTTATATTGAAAGATGGAAAGATCAAGCTCTAAGAAGACAAAGGGTAGAAAACAACAAGGTGAAAGTAGTCAGCCAAAAGGTAAAAAACAGAGAATTGAAACTAGTGAGGAACCTAAAACAAAGGAGAGGAGACTAAACCAAGACCTCATTGACCAATTGCATGGTTCAGGACCAAAGGCCAAAAGGTACGCATAGTTGAGGGCTGATGCTGAGAGGTTAGAAGATAAATGTGCACAAGTGGGTGATGTATGGACCCCTATCAGGGGATATGAACTTTTTATTTTTCATTATGGTCGAAGAAATAGGTTCGAGCCTATATGCAATCCATGGAATTTCAATTTAGTAAAGCTTGTCGTCCCTAATGTATTCATAAATATTGACCTTGTAAAACTCTTGGAAAAACAATATAAACCTAGTTTGAAAGCCATACATATGTGACCTACAAGGAAAGCCTTTTATACATTTGTCAAAAAATGCTCTTTGTGAAGTGTTCAACCTAGATAACACCTGTGATGAGCCCACAATACATGAGGATTTAGAGAAAGAGTATTGGAGGATGGACACTACTTATAAAGGCTGGAGATTGCCACTACATAGACCCAAAAATGATGTACCACGTTGATTTGTTTGAGCCATACATGAAATATACCTACTTCTTAGTAGGGCAAGTAATGGGAACTGAGGTCCTTGACTTCATGTCTATAAGGCCAATGGTAATTGCTGCAGATGTACAATGTCACAATCCAAGGCCTTTTGATTATGCCTCACAATATATTTGCAAGGAGATTGACTCAACATTAATAGGCATCAAGAACGGTGCTCCTATAATGTATTCAAACACTACTCCCTTTTCATGCATATGGCATTGTATTATGCATAGGAGTTAGGGTTGTGGCCAAAAGAATTGAGAGTAACACAAATTGACAAGGAGGTCAGCTATTGCTAGTGCAGTTGTGGACTGTCGAATATGGGATAGTAGATTTGTGCGTTCTTGTTATGTGCATTTTGAGGAACATTTTATCAAATACTATACAAAATTTTCAATTATCCATGTGATCATTCTTTAACTAATGAAATTAAGAGATTTTTGAGGCTAAAGTATTTCAATGGATCAACAATTGTTGGTCACAATTGAGGTGATTGGTGTTGTTACACCGATGCCACAATGATCATGGTGTATGGATTTGAAGGCACACCTTTAATTCTCCTAGAAACAATACCAAATAGAATTGCATATTTGAAAATTGTTAGACAACTATATTACTCTAGTGTTATGAATTTGAGTTCTTTTAAGAAACAATCATTTATGCCAACTACACTATGTTTTGGAGATTTCACCATCTTGTCTAAGGAGGGATATGATTTTATTTTAAATAAATTATCTCAGTTCAATTTGAAGAAAGCAACACCAAGAAAGGGTTTGACCCTAAAGGTTACATTGATTTTTCTAGAAATAAGGTAAACTTGGGCGGATATGCTCATATACCTTACCCACATGATGACATAATCAGAAATATATGGAAGAGGGGGGAGGAAAAACTAGCCATTGTTGAGGGAAATTGAAGAGGTAGAGATGTTTTCTTCTAGTGATGAAGAACCCTTTGGTGAAAAAAAACCTCATGATCAAATGAACATGATTTCAAAACTAAGGATAGAAGAATATCAACCTCCAAACAAAGAGCAAGAGGTTGAGGAAGTGTCTGATGCAGATGCAAAGCAATTAGCCTATAGGTCTTTTGTTTTCGATGATGAGTTTATCAAGTCTTCTAAATTTAGGTCATTTTTGTATAAGAAAAAGGGGAAAACAATTAGGGAGTCTATTGTAGATATCACTCTTAGCAATGAGGAACAACTATTGAAGACCTTAAAGTTAGATGTGGAGAATGAAATTAAAGACATGACTCTAGAAAAGGGAAGGAGGATGTTAGAAGAATCTGGTGTTATGATATTCCCTAGCTTGAATTTGAATTCAGCTAGATTGTCTTTGACAATTTTTTACACAATAATGGTGCAACACACAAGTTGAGCCCAAAAGGAGTTACAAAAGTGTACATAGGGTCAAAGTAAACCCTAATGAAAATTCTCTCATGATTTTCACTTTGTATCCTCCACATAGGAAATCAGTGAAAATTGAAACATAAAAGGCATTTGGCCATGTGATGACATTAAAGGTTGGAGAAGCTAACCCAGTTGCAACTGTTGATATTGGCATCAATGTTGCCAAATTGAATAAAGCATAAATTCAAATGTTGATCAAAGAAAGGGATATGTACAAAATGAGTAATGAGAAGATTATTAAGGAGAATTATTTTCTAAAGGTCAAGGGTACAAGGTTATTGACTCAGGGATAAAGTTCCCATACAAATGACAAAAGGGAAGAATTAGACATATATGCTTAGGCCAAACTTGATACACTTTCTGCAATATTCAAGAAAATGAATGCTAATTTGATGGTTTGGATGAGAAAGTTTTGGGGAACTCATTCAAAGAGTTATGCTACAAATTAGGAGCACAAAAGGATCAATGACAGAATTCAAGAAAATTTTTAGGAAACACAAAAGAGAGATACTTCTAACAATGAAGTTGTCATTGCTACCAAGGAGATCATGAGAAAGCACAAGGGTTACTATGAAGAACTTCAGGGAGATGCAAAGGGATTTATTGATGCTACAAAGGAAAGGGTGCCGACATTGTTCAAAAGTGATGGAAAGTTAAAAGACAAGATCGAATGGATTGAAGAATGCAGGTTGATGTTACATAAAACATTGGAAGAAACCACAAGCAAGGACTCAACATTGGATGAGGCATGCAAGCAAATGGAAAAGATGGTGATCATGAAGATAATAGCCAAGAACACGTTAGAATATGTTGACACTCATTCAAGACAAGATTATTTGGATCACTTGTCAAAAGTACATTTATGGCTAACTAGAGCCTAATTAATTGTGTTAATTGTTGTTAGATTCAAAAGACATTTATGAAGGGGTGTGTACTCTTTAAAGTATTCATATATATGTTGGACATATAGTGATAGGAGAATATAAGCGAATAGAGAGGAAATAGGAGATATAGTAGAAGCATTTTCAGAATGTTAGTCATATAAGTTACATTGAATGGACCTTTATGCATGTATAAATTTTGGCAGAAATCAATGAAAGATCTCTAATTCTATGTGGTGCAATATTGGTATCTATTGTTTGTTGATCTAAAACAATTACATAATTGTCACCATATTGCTACTTCTATGCTATTTGGAGTTGAATATCCAAGTTGATGTTTCAATTCCATCAAAACACATTTGTTGTTGTTGTTGTGTGGTCAAATTAATTGGTTTCTGTAAAGAATTAAATCCTTTTATTTGACTACAGTAACTTTGGGGTAACAATTAGATCAATAAAGAAGAGTTAGGTAATTGATATGACTATCATGCTGTCTCCAAATTGATGCTATCCTATTATTCAAGATAAGGTTTAACTTACTTGTCAATACACATTTGCTGATATTGTGTGCTAATGTTGATTGGTTCCTTCAAAGAGGGATTAAAAATTATTTTTAAGAGACTACGATAGCTTGGTAGGGTCAATTGGATTAGTAAGAAGAGCTTGTTTGTCACATCCTTGCACATTTGTACAAAGTATAGACAAGTTAAAGTGCCAAACAATTAGAGTTAAAACCAGAATATGCCACTAGTTATACAACTACATTGACTTTGCATGTGCACATACCCAATAAATCATTGTTCCATCTCATTCATATATTATTTATTCAATTTCACATCATAAATTACTATTTGTCACATTAGAAGTAGATTAGTTAGTAGGAATTCATCTATCCTACACCATTTTCTACCATTAATAGATTAGTCAGTTCAACCAAATCATACATTCTTCCAATCTACTTCATTATAAATGTATACCCACCTAGGTTAGCAGAGCCTGAAGTGCAGGGAGTTATCAAACACATAAGTTAACTTTGTTCATTGGTTCAAGAACATTGCAAATCTGATCATAGAGCTTGGCAGCCTCTTAGGATTTGCAACCTGCATTTTTTAGATCCAACAGGGGTCATTGTGAAATATAGGTTAAAACATGCAATATGTTTTGCATAGTGTGTGGTCTAAGGGTTTCCCTATTATATAAAGTTTAGGTTAATAAAAAAATGTTTCAATAACTCCTATTTTTTATAAGACACCCATAACTATACATATGTCTATCTACATTTTAAATAACAATAGAATTAAATGACAATTGTTTGTTGGGTATCAAAAATTATAGATTTCAAGATATGACATGTTTTATAACCTACATTTGACAAGGTATCCAAAACACACCATATTTTGAATCCTCAACCGATGAGACTTTCATCATTATTTTTGAATACCAACAATAATAACATATTTTCCTATTTGAATTGTAAATCGGGATATACATAGATCCTAACCATAGGGTTTGGGGTTGTTGTGAACTATAGGTTAAAACATGCATTGTGTACTCCAAAGGTTTCCCTATTATATAAAGTACAGGTTAATAAAGACCATGTTTTGAAAGCTCCTATTTTTTGTAAGAAATTCATATCTATACATATGTTTATGGGTGATCCCACAATACTGGTTTATAATTTTTGGCCAAACTGGACATTGAACTATTTTTTTTAACTAAATCTTCACTTTTGGGCACCTATAGTGGCTAAACTATGAGGAATTTGAAGATGATGCAAACTAGTGATTTGTGAAATTTTGTGTGTAGATTCAAAATATATTTTTTTCAATTTTTTTGGAATCATATTGCACTTCTTTTTCCATCTCCTTTGAAAGCTAGTTTACCATTTTTAAAGAGTGGAGTTACTAGCTAACACATAACTTTTTTAAATCCATGAAGGATAAAATACTATTTTTTTCAAATTTAGATTTGTAACTACAATAGCTAGTGCATCAAATTGGTTTCATAGCATTTCATTGAATATTTTTTCCTTAATTAAGTTTCAAAGTCAAACTAGTTATAATTTAGACATGATTTAATAGCTAAAACATAACTTTTTTTGTATGTATTGAAATTCAATTTTTTTTTTGTTGGATCAAGGACATCAATATCCAGTGCATAGATATTTTTTTGATAATTTTCTATTTTCCACATGTGAAGAATAGAGAGCTTGATTTTCTATGAAAAACCTACATTCACAAGAAATAAAAAAATATATAATAATCAAATTAAATTTATTTAAAATTATACTTTTTGGGAAGCTTATAATAAGGAATACATGCTTATAATTTTTTTTTAAATGAATTCATTTGATACCCCAATAGGTAAATCAAAAGTAATTTTTTATTAGAATTTTGATAGGTGTAAAGGAGACTCCGTTATAGGTATGGTTTAAAACTAGCAGGGTTTTATCCAAGGGGGTTTGATCTAAGGTGGTTTCATCAAACCCTCTTCAATTGGAATCCTTTAAATGAAAATTTTCAAGGCTTAAATCATTGTATTTTCTAAAAATATGTGATATAAAAAAAAATCAAGATCTCCGAAAAAGTGTAAACCACTATTGTGGGATCACCTCTATCCACATTTGAAATAACAAAATTTGACATTTGTATGTTGAGTATTAGAAATTGTAAGTTTCAAAACAAGGTGTGTTCATTAGGATGTTCTTAGGTTTTGCAGCACATAAAGATTTCAAAGTTTATCAGATGGATGTGAAGTATGCATTTTTGAATGGTGAATTGGAAGAAGAGATATACATTAAACAACTAGAAGGTTTTTAGTTGTCAAAAGATGCAAGAATGGTCTACAAATTGAAGAAAGTATTGTATGGACTAAAGAAAGCTACTAGAGCTTGGTATGCAAGGTTAGAAAAATATTTGTTGCAACAAGGATTCAAAAAAGGTACTGCAAATAGTAATTTGTATTTCAATGTTAAAGGAGAATAAATATTGATTTTGGTAGTGTATATTGATGATATAATATTTGAAGGAAATGAAGGTATTTGCAAGAAGTTTTTAGAAGAGATGTAGAAAGACTTTGAGATGTTAATGTGAGATGAATTTCTTCCTTGGTTTGTATATTTGTCAATTAAATAAGGGTATGTTCATATCATAGTCAAAGTATATCAAGAAAATGTTGAAGAAGTTTGGAATGGATGACTACAAACCCTGAGTATGTAACCCTATGGTTACTAGTTGTAATTTGAGCAAGAATGATGAATCTCCTAAGACAAATTAGAGAAAGTACAAATCAATGATTGGTGTACTATTATACCTTCTACTAGATCGAATATCACACATTCAATTTTTCTTATAGTTAGATTTCAAGAAGATTCCAAAGCATCTTATGTTGTAGCAATAAAGAGGATATTCAAATACTTGAAATGAACTCTAGAATATGGTTTGTGGTATCCTAAGGATATTGACTTCTCTTTGAGTGCATATATAAATGTAGATTGGGTTGGATATGTAAATGATAGGAAAAGTAGAAGTGGTGGTGCTTTATTTCTTGGAAGTAGATTGGTTTCATGGTTGAGTAAGAAGCAAGATTCAATGTTATTATCTACTACAAAAGAAAAATATATTGTAACAACATCATGTTGTACATAGGTGTTGTGGATGAAGGAAAAATTGAAGGATATCAAAGTTTCATATGATGAACCCATTCCTATCTTATGTGACAATAAAATTGTAATCAATATTTTAAAAGAACTTGGTAATGCATTTAGGAACAAAACATATCTCAATCTAATATCACTTCTTGAGAGAGAAAGTTGCAGAGAATGAGGTGAAGTTGAAGTATGTGCCTACTAAGGATCGGGTTGCTGATATTTTTACAAAGGATCTTCCAAAAGATACTTTTGAGTATCTCTAGGATAAGTTAGGGGTTACTGTCCCTCCTACTTTCAACTAGATGCATAAGTGTGTGCATCTATCTGAGAAGTATTTCAAAATATACTTCATTATGGATTGATATTGAAGGATACCTCTTAGGGGAGAGTGCCTATAGTAACTTGGTTACTGGTTGGTGGAGTCAAATGGAGCATATTTTGTGCCCCTAAGGGGGAGTGTGCAAAAAAGTGCAATGAAAAGATGTGTAGAAAAGGTGTGAAGAAAAGAGACTGTAGTGAAAGAAAAGGAGTTGTTTGATGGTGATGTCCTTTGAAGCATTTCAAAAGGGAGTAAGAGAAAAAGATGTAGAGCAATGGAAAGATTAATTTTTTCCTTTGAATATTGTCAAGGGGGGAGAGTAAAAGTGATCAATGTAAAAGAATCAAGATGCAAGCATGAGAAAGAGGAAGTTTTTGATGTCCATGGCCCTTTTCCATTGATGTCAAAGGGGGAGAGAGATTCTAAAAAACATGTTTATAGATGTATGGGAGAGAGATTTTGAAAAATAAAGGAACAAAGGGGGTGAGAGAGAATCTAAAAGAACATGGAAAAGGAGAGTTATTTAGAATGTAGGTGTTGCAGGAGAAGAAGTTTGAAGAGAAAGTATGAAGTGTAAAGAGTTGTCTCGGTCAAGGGGAGTACTGCTTGTTGTAGTATTGTTGTCAGTTGCTTTTATTATTGATAATTTTTAGAATGCAGGTGTTTCTATCAATAAAAAAGGGGGGAGATTGTTAGAAGTTTGGAGATGTTGGAAGGTTGAGTTGTTTGAGAGTTACTTGGGTGTTTTCATTGATTTCAACCCCTTCCATTGATGTAGACCCCTTGTATGAAGAGAGTGTTGGAGTTTTTTTGGTGTTGTCATTGATGACTTACTTCAATATAGCTGTAGAAACTTTGTTGGTCTCACTTGTGTTGGGGGAGATTATTGATAAGTGGAGATTGTTGGATGTGTTGTTAGTTGATGAGAGGTATTGTAGATTCTATAGATGTGTTGTAGAGATGCTAGTATTAAATTTTTGATGAATTTGGTTAATTTGGTTTCCAAGTGATTTTGAGAAAATTTGAATAGAAGAGAATTTAGTGTGACAAAGTAGTGTTTTGTGTTTTTCTCCACATTTCTTCATGGTTGAAGATATGTTTATGATGTTTGGAAGTGATAATCATAAGTGTTCAAAGATATCTATATTTTCAAGTTCTAGATCATACTATAGTGGAAGATGTGTTTGAAAATATGTTTGTTTGGTGAAACAAGGTGTTTGGGAGAAATAAGAATTCTCCACTTCTCTTTTTAGTGAAAGTCCCAGTGTTGTGGATCTAGGAACATGCTTATATTGTCTACACCTGTCATCTTTTGAAGTTTCAGGTGCTAAGGTATTCCATAAGGTTTTTAGGTGTGTTGGATGTTTGTGCTAGTATGTTTGGTTACACAGAATGAAAGTGTTCTTGAGTTTCAGATAGTTGCAGTAGTGTGGTGAATATTCTGATAATGTGGGATATTCAAAGATGTTTTGGAGTGTTTTTGTATGGTCCACAAGGTGTTTTCAGACCTAGAGAGGCATGTTTGGAATCAATTGTTAGTGTTAGTGTAGGTTTGGTTGACCTAGAATGCTAGCACTAATTATGGATGATGATTATTGTTTTCAAGAAAATGTTGATAAGAATTTTGGTGTAGATTTAGGTCCTAGTTAAGTAGTGGTGTGGTCTATATTTACTTCTTTCCTTGGTGGAAGTGTGTGGTGTAGACCTATTTGGTGTTGCATGTTTGAGGTGCATACTTATTCATAAGCCCGATTTAATTGAGATTGTTTTAGGTCGTGGAGGATATAAATGCAAAGTGAGTTGGATATATTATGTGTAGTTCATGTGTAATGTAAAGAATGTGAATCTGATCAAGTGCAAAGATCTAAGTGTGAGCTTTAATGCCTATGAATTCCATATGTAGAGAGCATAAGGTGTCTACATTTCAGTCTATTTGTCAAGTTGTTTGTGCTTTAGTGGAACTATACCTTTGGCATGAGGGAGATGCATTGTTAGCAGTTCAAATTGGTAGTGATCCACCTCTTCTTATTTCTTCTATTTTTTAGGTAGTGAGTCCATTGGTAGTGAGCCCTTCATTTTTCTAAGCAGTGAGCCCTTGGTAGTGAGCGTTATTGTATTTGGTGTTGCAATTCATATATTAGTGAGCTATTCCTCAATGTGATTTTTCTCTTCTTAGATTTTCCATGTAAATCTAGTGTTCTTATGTGTTTGCATTATTGATTTACATGTTTGCAATATGTTAATGCATATTAAGGGTTTAATGGTTGTTAAGGGTTTGATAAGATATTGAGGGATTGAATGTATTAAAGTATACTACTAATTCACCCCCCTCTCAATTGTCCTATGCATCTAACATAGCTTCCATCTCTAAAACTGTTACACACTTCAAATGTATCATGAATGTATTGTGCCCTCAGCACACACGCCCCATTCGAAATGGGGACCCTCTTCTTCTTTTTCCCTCTGGCTCATTTTTTTTTGCTGCCTCATTTTGCGTGCCTCTTTTTAGTGTCCTAGGTGGTCAATGTATCTCCAAAGTATTATCTTGAGTTGATCCAGTTTCACCCCCTTCGATTTTGTCAAGTTTAGGTGTGTTACGGGGTCTCCTTGGCAGTTTGCCTCTAACCAGCGGCCTTGAAGCTTGGCGGGCCTGCCCCACTGGGTTTCCCTGGCCGGGTTTCCCTCTTGTGACCGCCATTCCAAATGGAAAAAGGCTTCCGCCTTCCTGGGCCCTTTGTCTTGGATCCCTATTTTTCGTTTGGTGAAACTCGCAATATTTCTCGGCTGCTTTCGCCCCTTCTGGGCCCCGGGTCCCGGATCCTTGTTTTCCATTTGGTGAAACTCACAATATTTCTAGGCTACTTTTGCCCCTTCTGGGCTTGAACCACCGCACTTCCTCCCCCGGAACTCCGTGCGGACTTCGTCATTCCTGGCGGAAAATCATTGATGAAACTCCACCCTCTGGGCCCCAAGTTTCCCTTCCTTGCCAGTGATTTCCAAACAGAATGTTCCTAACAACAAACCTTCACCGGAGCCCCGCCCTTGGGCCCCGATGTCCCCTTGGCCATCGGTATGCGAAATGAATTTCAAATGGTCATCATCCCACATCCTTCCAGTCCCTGGACCCTCGAACTCTCGCCACCATCCATGAATTCAAATCCACCAACCATATGCTATGTCGTACTTGCATTTAATGAAGCCATTAATGGCAGTGGGAGTATAAATATCTTGAGCAACTTGTCATTCTCACTTGTCAGGTTTGCAGAGAAGGATCAAAGTGCTTGTAAGAGGATCACTATCTTTGTCAGTCAACGCCCTCGCGCCCATTGCCATCACTTGCCGACTGCTAGTGGATTTCATGCTTTTCCGCACTGAGTTTCTGAGGGAGGTTTGCCATCCACCCTCCCGAGTGATTTCTCATGATTTTAAATCTTAAAGTGATGAAAAAAATGGGCTAAAAGGACTTTTCATTGATAAAACATGACGAAACTCACAAAACCCACATCTTCAAAATTCAAAAAACCTCTGCAACACCCTCACGATTGATCTGGAAGTTAGCCCACATGCGACTGTTCCTCGCATAGGGCATTCGTAGTGTCCAGGCCTGAGCCTCTTCTTCGCCAATTTTTTTTATCAAATTCAACATCCATTTCAAAATGGCCGCGACATCTCCCGGGCCCTGATCTTTGGGTGTCCGCAGGCGGTTCGCCGTCTAACATTTCAAACTTGAACTCTGAGAATTGATCTCCATTTTGGATTTTCGGGCTTGCGCCCCTGGACTTTCAGGTCCGGGATTCTTCCCAACTCGTGCCATTCTTGAACGACAAATGAACCCCATCTGCCCAAGTCTTAGAGCCCACTTGGAAAATCTCATTTGCCGTTGACAATTACTAGCCACTTGCTAAGCACCTAGGTCCCAACCAGTGGACTTCTGTGTCTAGAACTCTGTGCAGTTTTCGCCATTCCCAAATGGCAGAGTCATCCTGTCCACTTGAGATCTGGACCCCGAGCCTCCTTTTGCCGTCAGTTCCAAAGTGCAAGCCTACCTTTTGGCATTTCGCCAGGTCCTATTCCACAGACTTCTGTCCATGGACCTCCATGGAGTCTTCGCTGTTTTGAACGATGAACATGCAACATCCTCCCACCTCTCGGGTCCTGACCTCCCCTTTTGCTGCAATGGTTCCAAACATCAGACTTCAGCCTCCTCCATCACATCAGGCTCCACCATCTAGGACTCCATCCCATCTCCACTGTATGGGACTTGGTCCCATCTCTACCATTCCGAAAAGAGAAAATCGTGCCCACCCTTTCGAGCTCCGGTCTCCACCTCCCTGCTCACCGTGGAAACTCAAAAAAAGAAAATTTGACGTCCAACCTAAAGTGTCAGGTCCGGTCCTCCGGGCTGCCCCCTCCGGACATCCTTTCGACAATCACCGTCTCGAATAGCGAATGCATGATAGCTTCCTGGCTCCTCAGGCCTGAACACTTTAAATTTTTAAAATTGCCAGTTGCCCTTGGACCCTTTAGGTCCCAGAAACTGGAGTTTCACCCCTGGAACTCCGTTTCTACTAGGTCATTCCAAATGGCTAACCTCGGATGACTTTTCGGCCCTGTGCCTCTGGATGCTCTTAAATTGATCCAAATAACCTCAAATTTGAAATCTGATCTTGACCCACGTGCTCAAATTCGGCCCTCTTCGGTATGAGCCTTTCAAACCATCAAAATTTAGTTAGGAGAAATCTCCCAAATTGCATTAGCTCGTTTGCCTTTTTAAAACAACATTCTTGCTAGGGAAGTCCGAGCCTTCAGGCCCAGATTGCCTGAAATCCCTCATCTGAAAGCCTAATGACATCTAGAAGAAAAGGTATGATTTTATGAATGATAAAATGTCTAAAGTTAATTTCATTTACGAGATTTCAACTAACGCCAAAGCTTTCATGATCAGTTGCACTAACTATGTCTTTGCTCACAGGATATATGGAATCAACTGCAGGACCCTCGGGGGCCACCGTAGAAAAAGACAAAGGAAAGAAATCAGGTAAAACTCCTTGCGAAAAAGAGGACAAGGATGACATGAAGTTCCAGTTCTAAGGTGAACCTCTACAATGAAAAATCACCATGTACTAGAAAGAAATAACAAACACCAATATCGGGCAAGTTGATATTAATGAGTTTACACAAAGGGTTAGAATCAACCCGACAACCAAGAATGCAAGGCTGAACAGGAAAAGTAGAATCGAAAAAGCTGTGAGCTTCCCCCCATCTCTCATTGCCCCTGAGCTAGTCATGGCTTATTGGCAGACATATCAAACTGAGACAAGGACCATCATCGATAGGGATGGTAATATCCTAGCAGATATGTCAGCTGAGGGTATTACAAGGACCTTCTACATTCCTACCTTCGTCGAGATGGAGACGCCTACCATAGAAGAGTGCAAAGCAGCATGGGATGACCACCCAACTAGCTGCAAGAAGTTGATAAATCAGCACTGGCTCAAAGAGAAATGGGGCAATGCTACGAAGGTTCCTCACGAACTCTTCCATAGTGATTTTCATGAAGATTACGATGACTTAGTCACTATGCTAAGCAAGGCGATGGGTATTCCTACTGTTGTATTCTTTAAGGAGTGGATGGTGTAATCCATTGAATAGATCCTCCGTGGGAATGAGGATGTCATCACAAAATCCGCGTTCTACTAGGGAGGCATAATAAGTGACTGCTTTCATGAGCAGTTCATCAATGTCAAGAAAAGTTTAAAGTCCTACATGACCTCGTATCTCGTCTACTCCTTGGCAGACCAGAGGCAATACAATGGGTTGTTTGTGGCACCTAATGAGGAGCAGGGTAAAAAATTGAAGTTCTATGATAGGTACCCCCAACACTAGTACCAAAATTTCAAGGAGTATTGTAGGGTAAATAACGCCTTCATTGGTCATGTCATCTGACTGCTTAGAGGGGATTTTGAGAGAAGAGTCTCTCACAGTGCATGGGCATTTCTGAAGCAATACACCTTCCTATTCCTTTAGTTGCCTAAGCTTACTTACATTCGTCGCCAAGGCTTCATAGAGAGACCAAATAGACTGCCTAGGTACCCTAATGACCAGATCGTCCTATTAGAACTTTCCCAACAGCTCCAGCACATACAGTCAGTCTTCAAAGGAAAACACTTGATAGGAATCTCCTATCCCTTGACCCTTGGTTAGACCATGTACAAATTGCAAACTTGCTAGTGCGCTGGGAATTCAGAAAAGGGGCTAGTGGAATACCACTTCCAATTGCACACTCATCGCCCACGGATGGACCCGTATGGGCATGTAAGGAAAGCACTGGGGCCAGAGTACACCCATTTACAAAATTTCAAGGATTTCTAGGCCAATTGTAAGGACGACAAGGAAGTGTGTGCAAGGAATTACATGCAGAGGACTGTGTGCTTCATAAGAAGGGTGCAACCATTCCCCATACTCGATCAGGTTGAGGAGGATGAAGGCACCATGATGGACCCTAGATGGAGTGGGTTGATGGAAAGGTAGCCCGACTTAAACAACAGGGGGTGATTTTGAAATATGAAGGGCTCAAAAGTTAGCCAAGTGCCTCGGAGGAGGCTGCTGCCACAACTTCAATGAGCGGGACATCCAAGTCACCTCCGATCACTAGATCTAGGAAGAGGAAGGAAACAACGATAGAGCAGTCTCCAGATCACAAGGTTTACACAAGGAAAGAAACAAGAGGCTCACCTTCCAAAATGCTCAAGCAAACATGGGGTAGCACGGAGCAGCCCATATTCCAAGAGGAAGAAGCAAAAGGTACAAACCAATTAAAATAGCTTTTGGCTCTCCCTATGATGACTGCACCATTATCTACCTCCCTAGCCATGGTCACCACATCCCCGCCGGTGGTGGACATCTCTATCCATCTTGCAACTTCACCTCCAACTGAGCCTGTAATACTAATTGATTCTTCCTCTGCTGTAACTAATCCTCCTTCCTCCAATGCAATGTCACCTACCAGATCCCTCCCATGAGCTACTATAGTGGCACCAATACCCATTTCTACCCTGCCTAAGGCCTTCTCAAAGCATATGCAAAGTCTCCCCTCTAAGCTCTCCCAGATCCTTAAGGACCCCACTCTTTAGGCTACCCTAGCGCAGGTCCTTGCTGCTGCCAAACCTTCATAGCCTCCAGCAGAACCACCGGCTATGAAGGCCACCATGTTCATCTCTAAGAAGTGGGAGAGACGGGAATAAGAATCCTTGAGGTCATTTGAGGAGGAAGCCGGTGAATACCACGAGCACCCAGAGTATGAAAATTGCATAATCGACAGGGTGGCCTACGAGGAAGAAGGAATAGGTTCTTCTGAGAGCGAGGATGAGGAAGAAGATGCTGGTGGTAGGGTCATCGTGCAAGCCTTCGACGATTATCTTGAGGAAGAAATGGCCCGAGAGCCGAAGGGTACTAAAGAAGAGGAAAAAAGTTCGCTTCTTGGAGAAGAAGGAAAAGAACAAGAGGACAATCCAGGAGAAGATAAACCTGAGGGTGAGGCTCAAGCTGTCAAGAGCCTCAAAATTAAGCAGCTCAAGGAGCACGTGCATGAGGTTGAGCAAACTAAGGAAAAGAAGGGGGAGGAAATAGAGAAAGAAGAAAGTCCTCGACAACAATTTCCTACCAAGCCTCAAAATCAGGCACCTTGTGTTCGTCCAAGACTTCGACAAGGAGGAAGAAGATACTGCTAAAATAGAAGAAAGGGCCCCTGGGGATAAAGAAATAGAGGTCTTGTCCGAGGAGGGTGAGGGTGATCATGAATCACCTAGGGAAAGGTTTGCTATGCCCGAATGGCTAGAAAGACAACTTAAAAAGGAAAATCCTGTACTTAAGGACCCAAGAGCAAGGCTGGAAGCTATCTTAGCCCAAGCACAGATCACGACTCAAAAAGAGAAGAAGCCTAAGATCATATCCAAGGTAACAATGGATGCTTCTGGGTCTCGAGCTGTGCAGATAGCAATGCCTGTGGTAGGCCAGGCTGGTGTAAGCTACAACATCTCCACCCTTGATTTAGGAACTGCTACCAGGGAGCAGAAAGTGGGGCATCTTGAGGAATCAGTGGCTATGGTGGTGCACCTAATAAAACAAGACAAGATTTCAAAGGATGAGCTCAAAGCACAAGTGGCCACCTTGACGAATTACATCCAATAGTGGTCCTCAATTGATGACCTGCCCACCACATTCGCAGCTCCACCCCAACTATTGTCGAAAGAACAAATTGACAAGCTGGAGAGAAGAAAGAACTTGGAAAAACTATAGACATCTGGTTCTAACAGGTCTTGTATGTCGGGAACATGGGAATTAGCCAGGTTGTTCGAACAGCCAACAAGTTCTTGGATCTGCAATAGTCTTTGGAAAGCATGAGGAAGCTTTGCACCGACTTCCCTACAACATATGACTCCACCTTTCCAAATATCGAAGCCATCTTTCAGTTACCAAAGGTTGCATTGGAAAAGGAACTTGCATTCAAAATGGATGATCACTGGCTGATGGATGTGTGGAGGCGGGATTTTGACAACAAGAAAGAAAGGCTAAAATAGACAATGAGTAAGGTGGATCCAGACATCAAATGGGTTAAGGAAGTTAGGGCGGAATGCGCTTGTTATCTCAAGTTGATGATGAAGTATGACATGCCCGCAGTACAGATGGATTTGGAAAAGGTAAAACCTTACTTTCAGAAGAAGATGGAGGATGGGATGTCTAGTGAGATAATAGTGGAGTTCATGAGTTTTTCTGCCTGTACCTTCGACCAATCAGAACTATTCAGATATCAGGGTGCAAAATATGATGAGGACTGAAACAAGATAGAAGATAATACCAAAAAATGGAGTTATCAAATGCTGCGATACAAGATCATTGGGATAGACAAGCTCCAGCCATTCATCCTAAAATTTCTAGGAATATACAGCTTCAAAGAAGCAAGAGGACAACCCTGTTATCAATAAAGAGCTCCCAAAGGAGTAGCTACAGTAGAGGAGCAATCAACAAAAGAAAAAAATGCTATAGTGCCATCACTAAAGGACAAAATAGGGAAGGAGATAAAATGTAATTTTAAATTGTAATATATTAGGGGTTGGTGAAACCCTATTTTGTAATGAATCTTGGCCACAAAATAAGAATTAATCTTGGCCATTCATTTGACCTTATGGGAACTATAAATAGGGGTCTCCTCTCATTTGCAAAGAGAGTTGAGTTGTTGTAAAGACATGTTGCTGAAATTTTTAATGAAAATACATTGACTTGGTGCATTTTTTGATTTTTTCACATGTTTCATGGTTCAATCTCCATTGCTAGATGCTTCACTTAGATTTATATTGCTAATTTATTTACCTGTGTTCTTGATTTGATAGATTGTAGAAATGTTGTTCTGTAGTTGTGAAAATTCCTGCTGTGTAGATGCCTTCTTAGTCCATACTTTTTGCTATTTGTTGCTGGTAGATGGCTATGTAAAGTTAGTTTGGGCTTAAATTCAAAGTTTCACCACACTCTTATCTTTGTTCATGCATGCATATGGTGAATGAAAGGTGAAATATTTGCAGACCTTAGAAGATAGCACAGATTTCATGAGATTGTGATATTTCTGGTTAAGTGAAATATTATTTCTAGGAAGCTGTCCATTGCAAGAACTCCATGATTACTGTTAATAGTTAGTTGTAGATCCAGGAACTTTCCATCTTCCCTACTATTTTTTCCTTTCTTTTAGAAATAGCCTATACTAAATTTCATTGCACATTGTAAAGCCAAAATTGAAGAAAACATCAAAGTCTTGGATTGCTGTCCAAACCTACAGCAAAGTGAAACTTGACCTCCATCTCAAAAAATTCATATTTGAGGATCCACCTCACATCTAGCTACGTAAGTTCGCCCTATGATTACCAGCAAAATCACATCAACATCAATTGAGGAGTTCCATGCAAGTAATGACCTGACACCCAAGAGACCTTGGAGAGATTTTTAGCCACTTGTAGTTGGAGATTTCCTTTCAAGAGAGGTAGTGCTCCTACGCATTTCCTGTGTTGAGAAGGTGTGCCCAAAACACCCATCAACAGAACTGGTGCTAGAAGGAGGTCCTTAGGAAGCTGGATCAAATCGGATCATTCTCCCCAAAAAGATTTCAAAGAGTTTTACGGTCGACACCAATTAAAGGAGAACTCCAGGAGTTGTAGCCTCCTACAAGGGCAAAATGAATTAAGTGAAGTAGCGCTATTTCTTCCTCTTCCTCCATTCCACCCACTTCCCTTCCAACTTTTCCCTCATTCGGCTTGCGTTCATCTTCTTCCTGACCACTTGAAACTTCACTTTCACTCCCCATCTCCGATAGCTAGGGAATTGCTTCTCTCTCGACCCTTCCTACCCAAGGTACAGTCCAAACAACTGTAGCTCAGATGCAGTCCCAAACTACTATTCTATTGCAAGTGCAATTCCAGATTGTTGTCCCTTAACAATAGGTGTCACGCCTGCCTCCCGCCATGGCTTGGTTGGCATAGAATCCTTCGTCGATACACTTTTCTGCCTATCATGATATTCCCAAGAAATCAAAAGGATTTTGTTTGAAGTTCAATCCTCATGATGCACAAAGAACAACTGAAGAACATATCAAAATATTTGAGACAACAATTACCGAAATGCAGGTTGATCATGAGGATGTTGCATGCCACCTTTTTCCACATTCGTTGGGTGAAGAAATTTTTTATTGGTACATTAATCTGCTAAGGGGATCTATCATCTCATGGAACCTAATGAAGAATGCTTTCCTGAAAAAATATAAGATCTTGATTAGCCCCTCAAAGTTATATAGGAAGTTTATGTTTATCAGGAGAGAAGTCAATGAACCCATTGGATCCTTTAATGACTGTTTTGATCGTGCCTTCACAAGGCTCTAGGACCCATACCTCCATAATGATGTTGCAGCCCTTCCGATCTATTATGTGACGTTAGACAACCTCACATTGGCCCTGGTAAAAAGGATGCGTCTGCCACCTGCCTCATTAGTGACGACTTATACAAAGGTTGTTATTGTCAGTGCAGATTAGGGGCATAATATCTCTGGTCTGCTACCCTCTTTGGGACTAGTAGCTCACCCGATGTAGATTCAAGGGCTTAATTAGGCATTCACTCATCAAACCCCTCTTATGAACTAGATACCTAATTTTCCCATCGTTCCACACCCGGGACAACCACTGAATTATGCACCTCTCGTGCCTTCCTATTTACAGCCTCAACCACAACACAACTATCATTAGGATTCCCCACAATAGCAAGGGTATTCTCAATAGGCCCAGGTGCCATTGTACCTACCAGGGCCAAAATTTCCTCTAGCTCATCAAAATCAGCCAGTGACCTCGCCCATCTTTCTCCAAAATTTGGCGTCGCAGCCGAGCAACATTACTGAGAAGGACAAACTAGAAGAACTGACAGAGATGATAAAGAAAATGTTCACAGAGATGACGTACTTAAAAAATTAGAATAATCAGTTATAGGCATCCCAGCGTAGCTTCTAGGCCAATCTTAATCGGGATAATCGAGACAATAGGGATAGTAGGGACAATCGAGAAGCAAGCACCTCCTCTGGAAAAAATTATGATAGGGGACAAAGTCTGAAGCAAAATTTTGAAAGGAGACCTTCTCAGAGGCACAACTGCACATGGAATACGAAGCCCAATAATGGAGGTGTCCCTACCCCTCTTGATCAATCGAACAACACCTCCTGTCTCATGGTCAACCAAGCACCATTCTCGCGAGGCAACCATAATCAGCCCGAAGTTGAGCCTACCCCGGTTATAAGCGAAGAAGTGCAGGAGGTAAGTAACAATCAAACTTTGGCTTATCTTTTTGATTCAGTAGATAATGGCCCAGTAGATGATGAAGAACCGTACATAAATGAAATTCATATTTTTTTATCAAAGATCCACTCCCTACTTCCTTAGAAATAGGCAGGCTGGTGGACCCTTTACAACCTCTACTCCTCCTAATAATTTTACCACTCCATCTAACCCCAATGCCAGCAATAATCTTGAGCCTCCCCATATATTCACCCAATATCTCGACAAGGATCAGCCTCAAGGCCAACCCCAAAATCAGTCTAGTCAAAGAAAGGCCCAACCTCCTAGCTCTGCAATAAATTAAACTTTTGGTTAAAAAAATGAGTAAATGGGTGAATATGTAGTAGAAGAACTCAAAAAGGTAAAAATCAGTTTGTCTACCTTTGAAATACTCAGAGTCCTTTTCGTAAGGCATGCCTTCTTTAGGGTCCTCAATGGGACCCCATCCTCTAGCACAATAGAAGAAACATCAGCTAAGAGAGTTACCTTTGAAGAGCCTAGGCAAGAACTTATGATATAGGATAATACCAAGAAAAAGGACGTTCCTTTCAATCAATCTATAGGTAATCAACCGGAAAAGGAACTAGAGCAAAGTAATAGGTAGATTTCCAAGGACCAGCCGTTTAAGCTGACTAGGGATAAAGTTGGTGATAAGAATAAGGTTCAAGTTGTTCACGTAGACACACCTATGGGAATCTTCCAAAGAAGACTGGAAACTCCCCCTTTCCTTACCACCATTCGGATATTTAGAAAAAACTTGCATAACTACCTACTTGATTCAGGAGCGTCTCCCAATGTCATGCCCCTGGTAGTATGTAAGGCTTTCAGAATTACTCCCATGCCTTCAAGAAGGAAAGTGACTTAGCTGAAAAAAATGAAGATCAACATTGTGGGAGAAATGAATCAAATCTTGATGCAAATCATTGTAGACCCGAGGATACAACAAGTCATTGATATTCAAGTGGCTGACATTCCCGATGCATATGGGATCATCCTGGGGAGAGAATTCACCAAAACATTGAATGGATATGCTGCCACAGACCATTCTCACATGTGGCTGCCATGGAAAGGGCTACCAAATAAAATATGTGTAGATTATGAGCCTCATATGAAATATATGATCATAGAGTACAACCTAAATAAGGTGTTGCTTATTGAGACAAAATTGAGAAATTATTATCCCTTGGCCTGTCAAGACGAATTCGAACCTCAAGAAGACTATGCCACGAAAGTGCTCTTAGTGTAGTGTAGCCCTCCAACTGGCTTTACTCAGGTACCTCTAAGTACATAAATGTTGGTAGAATCAGATGATAAAGTCAGCAAAGGCGACAACTAGGGACTACTCAGTGGTTTCTAGGAATTCAAAAGTGCACTAGGGACCAACTTAGATTGGGCACCTGAATGAATTTCCAGGATCTCTTGCTGCCAAATTGGTGTAGGATTCACAATGCCGCCCATTCTGAATTTGATTGCTGCTTATGTCAAACAATAGTGGAGCATGTTAAAAAATCAGCTATCCCTCAGAAGGAAATGCCAAACAAGGCACTGACAGAACCACCTGTTGATCAACACACTGAGCTAAAGGGTTCCCCTAAAATTACGGAGGCAACCACCCAACCAAGAGGAAGCAAGAGCTTAGTTGGGCTTGAAGTCAAAAAACTTTCCAAATTTTGGATGCTCTGATTTGATGGGTCTAAGTCAAAACAAGGAGCTAGTGTCAGATTCGAACTAATCAGTCCAATAGGTAAGACCTTTCTTGCCACCCACAAATTGAAGTTTTATTGCACTAATAACGTAGCGAAATATGAGGCATTAATCCATGGCCTTCTTCTGGCCTTGAAGAAAAATGTCAAAATGCTGCAAGTTTTTGGGGATTCTGAACTCATAGTTAAACAAGTTAGGAAATTGTATTCCTGCCATGATAGAAGACTTGCAAACTTCAGGCATAGGGTTTAGGATCTCTTAGAAGGTTTAGATGCATTCAATATACAATTGATCCCTTATGCTCAGAATCATACAACTGATGCCTTAGCTCAAGCAGCCAACACCTTGCAACCCCTCTCTTTGTCCGGGCTTAAGAAATTTACAGTTGAGTTGATGTCTATGCCATCTATCCTAGATAATGTTACTCACTTTCAAGTCTTCAATGATGACAAACACATCGTTGAATTCATCACAAGTTTTGATGTCTTCGCAACCCAGATAATTGATGAAGCTGATCTGTTGGAGGTCGAGTTGGATATAGAGGGGGTTATTAACCTAAAAACCAACATGATTCCTAGAGGTATGTTTCAACTGGAACACATATTTGATTTTGACCATATTAGAGAGTAGAATCGGCAAACAAAGAAAGAAACCATAAGCCACCAGTGCGATGCTCACAACCTCGGAACAGCCGAAGAGATCAAGAATATTTTTATTGGCAAAGTATGCATGCCTAAGGAAAAGAGGGGAATCATTGATGCATTGCGGAATTATCCTGACGTGATGGCATGGAGTTATGACGATTTAAAGACATATGACACCTCCATCATCACACACACCATCCCTCTGAAGATGGAAGTGAGGCCATTCCGCCAGCGGCATCATCCTATTAACGCCTTATTGGAGCCCATCATTTACAAAGAGGTGCAGAAGTTGCTTTCGGCAAGAATTATCTTCCCAGTTAGGCATTCTACATGGGTGGCCAACTTGGTCCCGATCAGAAAAAAGAATGGGGAGATTATATTGTGTGTAGACTTCCGCAATTTGAACTGAGCTTCAAAGAAGGACAACTATCTAGTGCCTTCATTGAATGAGGTGCTATAGATTGTCAACGGCTCCCAAATGATGTCTTTCCTCGATGGGTACTCCAGGTACAACTAGGTGATGGTACAATATGAAGACCATCATAAAACAACATTCACCACTAAGTGGGGGATGTTTGCTTACAAAAGAATGTCTTTTCAGCTCATCAACACTGGCGCCACCTTCCAATGTGCCAAGGATATCGCCTTCAAAGGTCTAAATGGTAAGTGCATAATCATCTACATGGATGATTTAACTATGTTTTCTAAAAGGTGGAGTGATCATGTTTTTGACCTATGCAAGGTGTTTCAGAGGTGCAAGGAGTTTGGAGTTTCCCTTAACCCCAAGAAGTGTATTTTCGGTGTGACTGAAGGTAGATTGCTTGGACACATAATTTTAGAACAGGGAATCTCTATAGACCTTGAACGTATCCAGTCCTTGCTGAAAATCCCACCACCAGGCAACAAGAAGGAATTAAAATCCTTCTTTGGAAAGATCAACTTCGTCAGGAAATTCATCATGGGTTTCATGGAGATGGTTAAGCCCCGCAACGCTATGTTGAAACAGGATGCCAAAGTTGAATGGACTCTCGAAGCCAAACAAGCCTTCGAAGAAATAAAATGGGCCATTGTTGAGGTGCCTGTGTTAGTCAGTTTGGATTATCTGAAGCCATTCTATATCTACTCATTTGCTTCAAAAAATTCTTATGCTAGCATTTTGACTCATAAAGATGATGAAGGAAATGAGCACCTGATCACCTTCATGAGTGCTCCCCTAAAGGATGATGAATTGCCATACCACAACGTAGAAAAGAAGGCATATGCCCTTGTTAGAGGGGTAAAGAAATTTTGGCATTATATCTTGCGCAATAAAGTGTTTTCCATTGTCCCCGACCTAGCAGTAAAAATGCTACTTATGCAAAATAAATTGGGTGAATGAAGAGCTAAATGGGTCACTCTGCTCCAAGAGTATAATATGGAAATCCAACTGATGAAGCTGGTAAGAGGATAGGCACTTACCCGCACAATTGCTGAAGCGATTGCAGAGGCTGGACTCAAACTCACTGTGCAACAATACCAGCTCGAGGATGTTTCCCCAGGACAATGGTATGAGAATGTCATCTATTATTTGTTAAACCATAGGTATCCACCTCACCTGTAGGGAGTCCAAAAGTTTGCTCTTAGGTTGAAAAGAAACGACTATATGTTGCAGGAGTTCACCTTATACAAGAGAAATCATGAAGGAATTTACTTAAGGTACCTTGGCAAGGAAGAAGCAAACCGAGTCTTAAAAGAGTTTCATGAAAAATTTGGCACTGGCCATGGATCTGGTCCTTCCACTACACATCAAATATTGAGAGCGGGATATTATTGGCCAACTATCTTCAAATATGCTCATTGTCATGTTCGCTCATGTCATGCATGTCAGACAACCACCACCAAGGAGAAGAATGTTGTTGTTCCACTGCATCCTGTGCTGGAGGTAAGGTCGTTTGTGCAATGGGGCCTCGATTTCATCGGTCTAGTAAGACCTCCATCATCCGTAGGACACAGGTACATTGTTACCGCTATTGATTACTGCACTAGATGGACAAAAGCAATTGTATGTAAACAATGCACAACTAAGGTAGTTACTAATTTTTTGGAAAGTTTCATTTTAAATCACTTTGGTTGTCCTTATACATTGGTGTGTGACAATGGACCCACATTTTCTTCATTAAAATTTTCTAGTTGGGCCTTCGATTATGGGATTGCCCTTAAATTTTCATCTAATTACTACCCTCAAAGAAATGGCCTTGCTGAATCTACAAATAAGAATCTGATCACTATGATCAAGAAGCTACTAGATAGGAATCCCAAGGACTGGCATACCCAACTCTATTTCACCCTTTGGGAAGACCGCACTTGCCATAAGGCTTCCCTTGGTGATTCCCCATTCCATCTCGTTTATGGCCTAGAGCCCATATTTCCTATCCTTGAAGATTCCCACTCTCCAGTTTATCAACGACTTTTATGAGGGAGGAGATCGTAGAGAAGCTCAGTTAGCTGAGCTCTTGCATTTAGAAGAAGTTTGAGACCATGCAATGGAAAATTTCACCAAACATCAGGGCGTGGTTAAGAGATGATTCAACTACCAAGCCAAAATAAAGGCCTTTAGAATTGCAGATTTGGTCCTGTATTGGGACAAAGCCCACAAAAAGAAAGGAGGACGCAACAAATTCGACAAGCTTTGGCTTGGCCCCTTTCAAATAGCTAAAATTTTGGGAGACAATGCTTTCTACCTAAAGACCTCAATTAGTGAAGACATCTCATTGCGAGTCAACGGGTAGCACCTGAAGCATTACTTCCAAGCCTGAGCTCCTTCAAGCTCTTCTTTGTAAATATTTGTATATAGGTTAGAGAAGGTTGCCTTTTGGTTTGCTTGTGGCTTGCTGTTTCGCATCGCTCTGTTTGCTTGTTCCCTGGCTGTTTTGTTTTGAAAAGGATGTTCTCCATCCCCTTGCGATGGTCGTGCTCACCTGACAAATGATGCGCTTTGCTTTCCATCTTTGGTGTTCTTCGTCTAAACCTTCACTCTCGACCATTGGTCTCTCAAAGCTGCTTAGGAATGATTTCCTCATTTGAAATTTTCCTTAGAACTCAACCCTTGATTGGATCTCTTTACACACATCTCAGATCTCCCACAAAACACATATTAATCATTTCTAAAGGACTGTGCCATGACTGCTACAACACCCTAGTGAGCAAATTTTTTTAAGTCTGCTCCAGTGACTACTATGATTCCCAACCCCATGGTAGGCTTCATTGCTTACCCGATCGAACAAAAGTTAAGTTAGAAAATGGACATTGAAAGAAATATCAAAACAAAAGAGAAAAGGGATTATGAAAACTAAGCGATTACATGGGTGTGCGAATAACTCTACCAGGGCTATGGATGCCCGGCTGACAGTAGAGCAATGTCCATGGGATCGTAGTGACAACTCCATTGGGGCTATGGATGCCTGATTGGCAGCAGAGTAATGTCCAGGTTATTTTTGGTGTTGGACGGTTTATGTAGCTTGCTCAATTGGATTAGTAGCCATTGGTCACCATCCTGCGGAAATGAATGAATTCACTACACACACTTCCGACATGTCCTGTGGATTGACCCAAGTAAGGATCATGTTCTCCCAGTTCACCTTTGGAGGGCCACTCCTAGTCTACAAAACCAGAGATTTTGGGTCCTAGATAAATGCTTATCCTTAGAACACCCAGGAGCCTTTCAGAGTGGAGTCGCCATTTGTTTTTCCCTCAGCACACACACCCCGTTCAGAACGGGAACCCTCTTCTTCTTTTGCCTTGTCGGGTCATTTTTTGTCGCCTCCTCCTTTTGTGTGCCCTATTTTAGTGTCATGGGTGGTCAATGTATCTCCAAAGCCTTATCTTGAGTTGATCGTGTTTCACCCCCTTCAATTTTGTCAAGTTTTGGTGCGTTGCGGGGTCTCCTTGGCAGTTTTCCTATGACCAGCGGCCTTGAAGCCTGGCGGGCCAGCCCCACCGGGTTTCCCTCTTGTGACTGCCATTCTGAATGGTGGAAGGCTTCTACCTTTCTAGGACCTAGGTCCTGAATCCCTATTTTTCATTTGGCGAAACTCACAATATTTCTCGACTGCTTTCGCCCCTTCTAGGACCAAACCACCATACTTCCTCCCTCGAAACTCCATGCGGACTTCGCTGTTCTCGGTGGTAAATCATTGATAGAACCCCACCCTCCAGGCCCTTAGTTCCCCTTTGCTGCTAGTGATTTCCAAACAGAATGTTCTTGATGACAAACCTTCGCCGGAGCCCCGCCCTTTGGCCCTGATGTCCCCTCGGCCGTCGGTATGTGAAACAAATTTCAAATGGCCATCATCCCATGTCCTTTCAATCCTCGGACCTCCTGCCGACTTCTACGAATTCAAATCCACCAACCATATGCTATGTTGTACTTGCATTTAATGAAGAAATTAATGGCAGTGGGAGTATAAATATCTTGAGCAGCCTTTCATTCTCACTTGTCAGGTTTGCAGAGAGGGATCAAAGTTCTTGTCAGAGGATCATTGTCTTCGTCGATCATCGCTCTCGCGCCCATTGTCGTCACTTGCTGACTGCTAGTGGATTTCATGCTTTGCCACACTGGGTTTCTGAGGTAGGTTTTCCATCCACCCTCCCAAGTAATTTTTCATGATTTTAAAACTTAAAGTGATGAACAACATGGGTTAAAAGGACTTTTCATTGATAAAACACAATGAAACTCATAAAACCCATGTCTTCAAAATTCAAAAAACCTCTGCAACACCCTCACGATTGATCTAGAAGTTAGCCTGCATGCGATTGTTCTTCGCACAAGGCATTCACAGCGTCCAAGCTCGAGCCTCTTCTTCGCTAGAAATTTTTATCAAATTCAACATCCTTTTCAAAACGGTCATGACATCTCCCAGGCCCGGATCCTCAAGTGTCCGCAGGCAGTTCACCGTCTAACATTTCAAACTTGAACTCTGAGAATTGACCTCCATTTTGGCCTCTTGGGCCTGCGCCCCCAGACTTTTGGGTCCTGGGATTCCACCCAGCTCCCACTGTTCTTGAACGAAAAATGAACCCCATCCACCTGAGTCTCAGAGCTTGCTTAGAAAATTGTTGTTTGGTGTTGACAATTACCGACTGCCCTCCAAGCACCCGAGTCTCAACCTGTGGACTTTCGTGTCCAGAACTCCACACAGTTTTTGTCATTCCCAAATGGCAGATTCACCCCGTCCACTCGAGATCTAGACACTGAGCCTCCTTTTGCTATTAGTTCCAAAGTGCAAGCCTACCTTTTGGCATTTCACTGGGTCTTGGTCTGCGGACTTCCATCCATGGACCTCGATGGAGTCTTCGCCATTCTGAATGGAAAACGTGCAAAATCCTCTTGCCTCTCGGGTCCTGACCTCCCCTTTTGCCAAGATGGTTCCAAACATCAGACTTCGGTGTCCTCGACCACACCAGGCTCTGCCATTCTGAAAAGAGAAAATTGCGCCTGCCCTTTTGAGCTCTGAGCTCTGCTACCCTGCTCACCGTGGAAACTCAAAAAAAGAAAATATGACGTTCAACCTAAAGTGTCAGGACTGGTCCACCAGGTTGCTCCCTCCAGACTTCCTTCTGATGATTGTTGTCCTGAACGGTGAAGGCATGACAACTTCCTGACTCCTCAGGGCCAAATACTTTAAATTTGCAAAATTACTAGTCGCCCTTGGACCCTCCGGGTCCCAAACCCCAGAGTTCCACCCCCGAAACTCCATTTTTGCTTAGCCATTCCAAATGGCTAACCCTAGATGGCTTTTTGGCCCTGTGCCTCCGGATGCTCTTAAATTGATCAAAATAACCTCAAATTTGAAATCTGATCTCGACCCACATGCTCAAATTCGACCGTCTTCAGTACAAGCCTTTCGAACCATCAAAATTCAATCAGGAGAAATCTCTTAGATTGCATTACCTCATTTTCCTTTTCAAAACAACATTCCTGCTAGGGAAGTCTAAGCCTTTGGGCCCAAATTGCCCGAAATCCCTCATCTGAAAGCCTAATGACATCTAGAAGAAAAGGTATGATTTTATGAATGATAAAATGTCTAGAGTTAATTTCGTCTATGGGATTTCGACTAACGTCAAAGCTTTCATGATCAGTTGCACTGACTATGTCTTTGCTCACAAGATATATGGAATAAGCTATAGGACCCTCGGGGGCCACTGTGGAAAAAAACAAAGGAAAGAAATTGGGTAAAACTCCTCGCAGAAAAGAGGACAAGGACTAGATGAAGTTCTAGTTCGAGGGTGAACCTCTATGATCAAAAATCAACATGGACTAGAAAGAAATAACATTCACCAATATCGGGCAAATTGATATTGATGAGTTTACACAAAGGGTCAAAATCAACCCGACAACCAAGAATGCAAGGCTGATAAGGAAAAGAGGAATCATAAAAGCTATGAGCTTCCCCCCATGTCTAATTGCCCTTGAGCTAGTCATGCCTTGTTGGTAGGCACATCAAACTGAGACAAGGACCATTGTTAATAGGAATGGTAATATCCTAGCAGATATGTCAGCTAAGGGTATTACAAGTACCTTCCACATTCCTACCTTTGTCGAGATGGAGATGCCTACCATAGAAGAGTGCAAAGCAGCATGGGATAACAACCCGATTGGTTGCAAGAAGTTGATAAATCAACACTGGCTCAAAGAGAAATGAGGCAAGGCTGCGAAGGTTCCTCACAAACTCTTCCGTAGTGATTTTCATGAAGATTACCATGACTTAGTCACTATGCTAAGCAGGGTGATGGGTATTCCTACTGTTGCCTTCTATCAAGAATGGATGGTGTACTTCATTGAATAGATCCTCCGCGGGAATGAGGACATCACCACAAAATCCGTGTTCTACTAGGGAGGCATAATAAGTGACTACTTTCATGAGAAGTTCATCAATGTCAAGAAAAGTTCAAAGTTCTATATGACCTTGTATCTCGTCTACTCCTTGGTAGATCAGAGGTAGTACAATAGGTTGTTTGTAGCACCCAATGAGGAGCAAGGTAAAAAATTGAAGGTCTATGACAGGTACCCCCAGCTCCAGTACCAAAATTTCAAGGAGTATTATAGGGTAAATGATGCCTTCATTGGTCATGTCTTCTAATTGCTTGGAGGGGATTTTGAGTGAAGAGTCTCTCACAGTGTGCAAGTGTTTTTGAAGCAATACACCTTCCTTTTCCTTTAGTTCCCTAAGTTCACTTACATCCACACCCAGGGTTTCACATAGAGAACAAATAGGCTGCCTAGGTACCCTAATGACTGGATCATCCTATTGGAACTTTTCCAGTAGCTCGAACACATACAGTCAGTCTTTAGTGGCAAACACTTGGCAGGAATCTCCTATCCCTTGACCCTTGGTCAGGGCATGTACAAATTGCAAACTTCCCAATGTATTGGGAATTCAAGAAAAGGAGCTAGTGGAATACCACTTCCAATTGCACACTCCTCACCCATGGATGGACCCGTCTAAGCATGTAAGGAAGCACTAGGGCCAGAGTACGCCCATTTACACAATGCCAAGGATTTATGGGCCAATTGTAAGGACGACAAGGAAGTGCGTGCAAGGCATTAGATGTGGATGACTGCATGCTTCATAAGAAGGGAGCAACTGTTCCCCATACCTGATCAGGTTGAGGAGGACGAAGGCACTGTGATGGACCCCAGATACCCTGTAGTCGCCAACTTGCTGATACCAACAATAGACTAGGATGAAGAGGAGGTCAATGACCTCGATATTATAACCAAGCCAATCTTGGCTCGTACCAAGTAGTGGGTTGATGGATAGGTAGCCCGACTGAAATAGCAGGGGTGATTTTGACATATGAAGAACTCAAAAGTGATCCATGTGCCATAGAGGAGGCTGCTACCACAACTTCAACAGGTGGGACATCCAAGTCCCCTCCGATCACTAGATCTAGGAAGAGGAAGGAAACAGAGATGGAGTAGTCTTTGAATCCCAAGGTTTACATAAGGAAAGACACAAGAGGCTCACCTTCCAAAAGGATCAAGCAAACAAGGGGCACTACGGAGCAGCCCATAATCCAAGAGGAAGAAGAAAAAGGTACAAACCAATTAAAACAACTTTTGGCTCTCCCTGTGACAACTGCCCCATCATCTACCTCCCTAGCCATGGTTGCCACATCCCCGATGGCGATAGACATCTCTATCCATCTTGCCCCTTCACCTTCGACTGAGCCTATAATAGTAATTGATTCTTCCTCTGCCATAACTACTCCTTCCTCCACTGCAATGTCACCTACCACATCCCTCCCATTAGCTACTATAGCGGCACCAATACCCATTTCTGCCCTGCCTGAGGCCTTCTCAAAGCATATGTAGAGTCTCCCCTTTGAGCTCTCCTAGATCCTTATGGACCCCACTCTTCATGCTGCCCTAGCATAGGTCCTCACTATTGCCAAACCTTCATAGCCTCTGGTAGAACCATTGGCTATGAAGGCCACCATGTTAATCTCTGAGGAGTGGGAGAGATGGTAGCAAGAAGCCTCGAGGTCATTTGAGAAGGAAGTTGATGAATACCATGAGCACTTGAAGTATGAACACCGAACAATCGACAAGGTGGCCTACGAGGAAGAAGGAACTAGCTCTTCTGAGAGCAGGGATGAGGAGGAAGATGCCAGTGGTAGGGTCATCGTGCAGGCCTTCGACAATGATCTTGAGGAAGAAATGGTCCGGCAATCGAAGGGTACTGAAGAAGAGGCAGAAAGGTCACCTCTTGGAGAAGAAGGACAACAATAAGAGGACAATCTAGGAGAAGATAAACCTGAGGGTAAGGCTCAAGTTGTTAAGAGCCTCGAAATTGAGTAGCTCAAGGAGCACGTGCATGAGGTTGAGCAAATTGAGGAAAAGAAGGGAGAGGAAATAGAGAAAGAAGAAAATCCTTGACAACAATTACCTACCAAACCTCCCATCAAGTGCCTTGTGTTTGTCCAGGACTCCAATGAGGAGGAAGGAGATGTTGCTAAAATGGAAGAAAGGGCCCCTGGGGATAAGGAAATAGAGGTTTGGGCCGAGGAGGGTGAGGGTGATCATGAATCACCTTGTGAAAGGTCTGTTATGCCTGAATGGATGGAAAGATAACTTGAAAAGAAAACTCATGTACTAAAGGACCCAAGAGCGAGGCTGGAGGCTATCTTAGCCCGAGCGCAGATCACGACTTGAAAAGAGAAGAAGCGTAATATCATATCTAAGGTAACAATGGATGCTTCTGGGTCTCGAGTTGTGCAGATAGCAACACCTATGGTAGGCTAGGCTGGTGTAAGCTACAACATCTCCACCCTTGATTTAGGAACTGCTACCAGGGAGTAGAAAGTGGGGCATCTTGAGGAATCAATGTCTATGGTGGTTCACCTAATAAAACAAGACAAGATTTTGAAGGATGAGCTCAAAGCACAAGTGGCTGCCTTGACGAATTACATCCAATAGTGGTCCTTAATTGATGACCTTCCCACCACATCCGCAGCTCCACCCCAACTACTGTCCAAAGAAAAAATTGACAAACTGGAGAGAAGAAAGAACTTGGCAAGACTACAGAGAGCTGGTTCTAACAGGTCTTGTACATCGGGAACATGGGAGTTAGTTGGGTTGTTTGAACAAGCAACAAGTTCTTGGATCTGTAGTAGTCTTTGTAATGCACAAGGAAGCTCTGCACCGACTTCCCTTCAACATACGACTCCACCTTTCAAAA
>VDFB02130055.1:0-13876 GCA_007258455.2 Sequoia sempervirens | reverse complement strand
TGGACAAAGATAATGTGACTATTTTTCTATAAGAGTTAAATGTGTTAACCATCAATCTTGGTCCCACCAATAGAACCCAGGAGATTGATGAACTTCATGGCTTGGTGTCTAATATTTTTAAGTGAATGAACAAGGATGAGGTGACCAAGATGGAACTAAAGTCACAAGTGGTAGAGTTGATTGCATTCATTCAGCACTTGGTGACACCTATCCAAAGTACTCTAAGAAAAGTTGTAACTCCCATAATATTATCCAAGGATGAGGTGGATAAAATGGAGTAGATGAGATCTTGGGCTCAATCCACATAGAGTTGGATTAAATATTTTTTTGATAATGGTAATAAGGTAATAGATATTGCCATCTAGGTGCATAATGACTTCCTTATCCTTAAGGAAGAGGTTGATAAATTGATAGAATAGTGTGCAAGCAATGAGAAATATCATGGCATGGTATTCCCAAGGTTTGAGGCTATAAAGAAACTTTCCAATGATGTAATAATAAGGGAAGGAATTTTGAAGAAGGAATTGGTAAAAGAACCACATTACTGGCTACACGCTCTCAAGTTTCATAAAGAGATTATGATGCAAGCTGAGCCTAAGGTAAAGAATATAAATGATCAAATTAATGAAGTTTTGGAGGCTTGTAGTCAGTTTTTGCAAGATCTTACAAAGACATAGATGGATTCTTTTGTGAAGCCAAATGAGGTGACTCTAAAGCAACAATGGAAGTTTCTAACTTACAAGGATCCCATGGATGAGCTTTCTATAGATTTTATGGATGTTGTTACCCAATTTTTGGTAATGTCTCAAGATTTGATAAGACAGAAACCTTCTTGGATGACTTTGTATCATCGGTCGATTGATGAATATGATGCACTCTACTACAAAGTTCATGTTTCTCCATACCCTCCTAATAAATAAGTCACTTCAGTCCTAATTGCATTTGTCAAATTTACCATACAAGAAAATTCAAAGGATAGAAGTGTCATTGATGAAAAAAATTGTAGAAGGCTACTAGTTGAAGCATTTTTGGAATTTTATGCCATATATTTTTTGGGACGTTGTAAAATGTATTCAATGCAAAATATATATTATAATGTACTTTACATATCCCTAGGTACATTTGTAACATAATTTAGTTGGAGATGGATGATGAATATGTATTCAATATTTAATACACTCTAAATATTAAATACTAATGTAATCTTGGCCTTTCGTGCTAAGACAATCTCCACAATTGGTTTTTCCTTGGGTCTTGTCAACCTTATCTATAAAAGGTATTCTTCTCTCAATTGTAAAGGGTTATTAAACTAGAATTATTGTAACCAACATTTTGAAATCAATACAAGCAAAGCATTGAAGTTCAGTCTTCTACTTGTTTTTTCCTTATTATGTATGCAGGCTTCCTTTCTTCAATATTAGATAGAGTTTAGTATGATAATGGTGAAGTGTGAAGATATTTGATAGATCTCTTGTTCATACCATTTGTAATTAGTTGATTGTAAGTTACTTTGCATGGTTAGTCTAACCCTTATTTCAATATTAAGTTCAATTGTGGAAGTTTGTTTAAATTGTGCCAGATTTGGGTATTTATATGAATTCTCATAGTTTGAAAATATTTTTGTTTCTTTCAAAGATTGCACTATTCTTGTGGCTTTGTGAGTTAACCTCTGATTAATTAGGAATTGTTTTTGTGATGGATCAGTCTATCTGCAACGTTAATCATTATTGTTATTTCCTTTAGGTTTTCTTAGCATAATGTCTTCTTGCCCTACTTTTGCATTTTAATTTTAAACTGAGTTAGTTTAGGAAGAAAAGCATCACCTAGATTGTCATATTAGATGTTGAATATTGTTTTTAGATTTCAAATATGGGAATTTAGTTAAGGATTTCATAATGGTTTCAAATATTTCAAAGACTCGTTATTTAAAGTTCCAGCTAAGTGATTGTAAGGCCCCTTGTAAAAATAGAAAATCATTAAACCACCGAGTTGTTTTCTATAAAGTCAAGACCTAACTATCAGAGCCTTGGCATAATCTTTCTGAAGTTTCACAGGTTATATTTCCTTTCAAAAGAGATAGAATACCTCATGTTTTGTTTGTATTGTGATGTGCAAAAACACTTGTCAACAAAATTGGTGCTAGAAGGAGGACCTGATAATTTTCTTAAAGCTAGAGCATATAGGATCTTTCTCTCCCAAAATGTTTGAGAGAGTACTCAAATCCACCCAAAATCAAGGACCATTCCTTGAGTTAGGGTCTCCTACCAGATCCAAGAGGAATAGGGCAAGAGCATAATCTTCATCAACTCCACCTTAAGTTCCCTCAACAATCCCAAATCAAGCCCCTCCATTTGTCCCACATGTTACACCATCAATGGCTTGGTTACCTAATAACCCTTCTCCCATCCATTTCAATGCATAACATGACATGCCCAAAAATATAGATTTTTTTTTCAAAATTTCATGTCAATGATCCAAACAGGAATGCAGAGGAACACATCAAGGTTTTCAAGGAAACTCTGCACAACTGGTAGATCCAACATGAAGATGTGGCTTGTAGGTTGTTTCCATATTCTTTGGGGGAAAAGGAATTTTTCTACTTTATTCATCTTCTGGCTAGATCAATAAATTCTTGGGATCTCATGAAAAATCTTTTTTTGGATAGATTCAAAATTCTTATAGAACTTGTAGATTTGTACCGATAATTTGTGAAGGTGAAAAGGTAGGATAATGAACTCATTGTTACCTTCAATAATAAGTTTTATAAGGCATTTACCCATCTCCAAGATCCATTTATCCTCAAAAATTTAGCAACAACACAAGTGTATCATTATTCCTTAGATAATCTCACATTGGTATTTGTTAGAAGGGATAATCCTGTGTGAAATGACCTCATTGAAGTGTATAAGGAAGTTGTTAAAGTAAATGTAAAATTGGGGCAATCAAGAGCTAGAACACCAAACCATATAAGTACTCTGAGAATGCCTCATCAAACCTACATAATTAATCATCCCTTAGCCCACCAAACACCCATGCTTAACCCCGTTTCAATTTCCACTGGTGTCATGGTTCTTCACCTAGGAGTCCCTAATTCTAAGGCTCCTCCCTCACATTTACCCTACTTACAAGTTGTTGAAGCTAGCAAATCCAAAGAAGATAAAGAGAAGGATGATATCAGGGAAATTTCTAAATAGATAAAGAATCTCACTACTAAAGTAAGTCATTTGAAAAAAATAGAATAATTATTTACAAAATACTCAAAGGAATTTTTAGTCTAACTTCAATCAGAATCAAGGTTATCAAGGGAAAAATCAATGTTATTAATGATAGAACAAGGTGTGGAATACTAGACCTAATAATGGGGGAATTCCTTTACCCCTATATGCACCTATTATGTCACATAATAGGCCCCCAAGAAGGGTATATTTAGTTGAAGCTACCATGACAAATTGGTGCAGATTGCATAATACTAGTCAACACTCTAAGTTGAACTGTCTTGAGTTTTAGATTACTACCAACATATTTAAGGAGGTGCAGAATGTAGAAAGCCAAGAAACATCTAGCTCTTATGGGTAGGATATTGTACCCTCCTCAGCTTATGATTTTTCCATGGTCATGAACTAGTTATTCTTTCCCTAGGCAAGAAGAAAATGAGCCTCAATATGAGGAGTCTCTCAATATTTTGTTTGATTTAGAGCCAGTTTGTAACAAGGAGGACGTACACACATTCCAACAATACAAAGGACCGTACAACCTCCAAAGTAAAGGCCTAAAGGACCATTTACTATCTATACTCCTCCAAATAACCTTCAAGTGCCTCTAGATCTAGATGCTAGCAATAATTTGGTGCTCCCAAAGGTGCCTAGTCAATTCTTCTTGAAGGAATCTCCTACTAGTTCAAAAATTGCACAGATGGGACAATACGTTGATGAAGAGTTGAAGAAAATGAAGATGAGTAGATGTTTATCCTAGAATTGTTGAAATTTACTGAAGTTTGGAATGCTTTATTTGATTTGATTCAAGAATTTGCGGGACCTGAGACTTCATCCAATGAGTTCGTATTGAAATATTCTCAAAAAAAGGGGAAAGATAGAGCTCAACTTTCCTAGATAGATACTCCAATAAATATCTACAAAGAGGAGAAAATCCCTACCATTTTTTCTAACCTCACGTATTTTTAATAAAAATCTTCATAATTGTTTAGTAGATTTGGGAGCATCAACCAATGTCATGCCCCTTGTTGTGTGCAAAGCCTTGGGCTTGACTCCCACTAAATCCACCAGGAAGATTACTCAACTTGATAAAATAGAGGTTAATATGGTGGGAGAACTGAATCACATTCACATGCAGCTTGCTTCTAAATTGTGTATACAACATATGATCAACATCTAAGTGGTGGATATTCTTGATATGTATGGTATTTTATTAAGTATGGATTCATCTAAATACTTAATGGTTATATGGCTACATATTTCTCTCATATGTGGCTCCCTTGGAAAGGAATGGAAAATCATATTAAAATAGAAAGGGAACCTAGGTTGAAGCATGTGATCACAGAGTACAATCAAAACAATGAAATATTATTCTCTAAGGTTGATCTTGGAGTATATGCTCCTGAGGTTTTGTGAATTGAGGAAGTAATGATGTTATGTGATGTGAATGCACTTATCAAGGATCTAAGTGAGGTTCCCAATAGCAAAAAAGTTTGTGTAGAAATAGATGAGGATCTCCCTTCTAATAAAGAGGGAGGAATGTTTGAAGGTTTTCAGTATTTTTTGTCTAAATACATCGTAGATCAATGAAGCTTGGGGAACAAAGCTAATATTGAAGATCTATTGTTGTCATGTTAGTGTAGAATTCATAATGCATCTCTCAAAATTTGAATGTTGTTTGTGTCAAACTATAGTAGAATAGATCAAGTATCACCTCAGTATCTTTGATATAGTAAAATAAAGTTTGAATCAGATGCCTTTTCCAGTTGGACAACCCAATGAAGAAGAAGTTCAAGGTTGTAAAATTGCACCTAAAACAAATAAGGCGTAGCCTTATAATAAAATTGATGCTAAGATCTGGACATTGCGGTTTGATGATTCGAGATCCAAACAAGGTGTTGGGGTTGGTTTCGAGCTGATCATCCCTAGTGGGAAACCTTTTTTGTAGCCCACGTATTGTAATTATACTGCACCAATCATAGTGTAGAATATGAAGCAATAGCATGGACTTTTAATGACAATTCATAAAAAGGCTAAGGTATAACAAGTTTTTGGTGATTCTGAGCTTAAGCAATAATATTTTCATGGTAGGAAGCTATCACCATCATGCATGGGATTTGATTGAGAGTTTTGATGCTTTTAATATTTAGTTAATTCCTTGACATAATAATTGTGTCATTGATGCCTTAGTGTAGGCAGCTAGTGCATTACAACCACTGTCATTATCTAGCTTGAAGAGGTTCACAGTTGAGCTCACTCCTACACTCTTTGTGCCAAATAATGTTACTAATTTTCAAGTGTTTGAAGATGACAAGCACATATTGGATTTTATTACTAGGTCATATGTGTTTGTAGCTCAAATTATAGATGAAGCAAAACCTGAGGAAGTAGTGATATATCTCAAGAGAGTGGTTAATTTGAAGACTAATATGATTCCCTGAGGGATGGTTAAGTTGGAATGCATTTTCAATTTGGACTAGTTGAGATCTAGGGATCAACATTCAAAATTTGTAGGTGGTAAATGTGATACCTATAATATGGGCACAACCAAGGAGGAAAAGAATATCCTTCTCATAAAGGTTTGCACTCTAGAAGAGAAATAAGGGATATTCAAGGCCCTCCATTTATACCATGACATAATAGCTTGGATTTATAAGGATCTAAAGACATATGATACTTCTATTATTACACATACTATCCCTCTTAGGCCTGATGTTAAACCTTTCAGGAAACAGGTTTAACAAGAAACAACAATGACCTATCAATGAATTATTGGAGCCATTGATTTATAAAGAAATCTAAAAACTATTATTAATAAGGATAATCTTCCCTATACGACACCCAACATGGGTGGCTAATTTGGTTCTAGTTAGGCAAAAATGGTGAAATTTGGTTGTGTGTTGATTTTTGAAATCTCAATTGTGCTTCTGAGAAAGATAATTATCCTTTACCATCACTAGATGAAGTGTTGCAAATTGTTAATGGATCATAGATGATGTCTTTCTTAGATGGCTACTCAGGATATAACCAAGTGATGGTAGCACATGAAGAAAGATTGAAAATGGATTTCACCATGAAGTGGGGAAATTTTGCATATTGAAGGATGCCATTTGGATTGATTAATGTTGGGGAAACCTTCCAAAAATCTATGGATATTGCATTAAAGAACTAGTTGGTAAATATATAATTATTTATATGAATTATTTGACAACTTGTTCTCCAAACAAAGAGAAAATCATATTTTATATTTATGCAGGGTGTTTCAATGATGTAGAGAATTTGATATCTCACCTAATCCTAAAAGGTGTATTTTGGGAGTTATGGAGGGTAAGCTCTTGTATCATGTCATTTCAGAAAAGGGGATTTTCATTGACCCCAGATGAGTGCAGGCCATCTTGAAGATTTAGCCTCCAGCAAATAAGAAGGAATTCAAGTCGTATTTTGGGAAGATCATTTTTTTCCAAAAATTTATTACCAGTTTTGCAGAGATTGTAAGATCTTTGAATGTTATGTTGAAACAAGATGCAAAAATTGAGTGGACTCCTAAAGCCAAGAGGACTTTTGAGGAAATCAAGCAAACCATTGTTGATGCTCCAACGTTAGTAAGTCCTAATTATGCTAGGCCTTTCTATATCTATTCCTTCTCATTGGACCATACATGCACAATGATGCTCACACAAAAGAAAGAATCAAGTGATGAGTGTCCAATAGCTTTTCTGAGCACACCTTTGAAAGATGCAAAATTGAGGTACTTGAATGTAGAAAAATAGGCTTATGCTCTGGTGAGAGCCATCAATAAATTTAGGCATTATATTTTGAGAAGTAAATTGTATGCAATAGGACCCAACCCAGCTATTAAGATATTGCTTATGTAGAATGAACTAGGTGAACACAGAGGAAAATGGGTTACTATGTTAAAGAAATTTGATTTAGAAATTCAACCTATAAAGTTGGTACATGGCCAGGCTTTGATGTAGACAATGGATGATAATGATCCATGTCTTGCAGTGCATCAATACAATCTTGAAGAGGTCTCTCCTAATGAGTGGTATAATGATATTACTTTCTATAAACTTAATCAACATTTCTCGCCTCATTTAAATGGTGTTCAAAAGAATGATTTGTAATTGAAGAGTAATGGTTGCATGCTCAAAGGGTCAATGCCATATAAGAGGAATTGTGAGGATATTTATTTAATATTTTTGAGTAAACAAGAGGCTTCCAATGTGTTGAATGACTTTCATATCAAATTCAAGATAGGTCATGGTTCAGGAGCTATTATTGCATATCATATTTTGAGGGAAATATATTATTGGTCAACCTTATTTCATGATGCACACCTATATGTGTGTGCTTGCCCCACATGTCAAACAACCACAAGTAAAGAGAGATATACTACTATTCCACTCCAACCTGTGGTAGAGATGCATCCTTTCATGTAGTGGGAGCTTGACTTTATTAGTGTGATCAATCCTCCTTTATTTGCAAGCCATAGGTATATTCTAGCAGCTACTAATTATTGCACTAGATGGCCAAAGGTTGTAGCATGTAAGCAATGTATTATTTAGGTAGTAATTAAATTTCTTGAAGATCATATAATTACTCATTTTGGTCGTCCATTTGCATTGGTTTGTGACAATGGTCCTACATTTTCATCACTGAAGTTTTCTAATTGGGCCTTTGATTAAGGATTGTTTTAAAATTTTCATCCAATGATTATCCCCAGGGTAATGGTTTAGTTAAATCCACAAATAAAAATCTTTTAGCTGTTATTCATAAGTTGCTCGATAAGAATCCTAAAGAATGGAACACCCAACTAAGGTTCGCCCTTTAGGTGGATTGTAGTCATAAGAAAGCTACTTTGAGGACTTCTCCATACCATTTGGTTTATGGTTTGGAGCTTGTTTTCCCAATGCACTTGAAAATCCCTAACCCCCAATTTATCCATGAATATTGTGATGAAGAGGACAAGTTAGAATCTTTCCTTGCTCAACTCCTCCATCTAGAGGAAAAATATGATGATGCTATTGAAAATTTTGTTAAGTATCAAGGTGTGGTTAAGTGCTAGTTTGATCAACACGCCCAAGTTAAGTCATTTTGAATTTCTAATCTACCTCTTTATTGGGACAAATATCATGATAAAAAAGGGTAAACATGCCAAGTTTGATAAGTTGTGGCTAGGACCATTTTAGATTTCATAAATTTTAGGGGACAATACTTATCATTTGAAGACTCTTACAGGAGAATATGTACTATTGCTTGTTAATGAGCAATATCTCAAGCATTATTTTCAAGATTGAGTTATTTCTCAGGTTAGTTTTCTTTTATATATTTAGTGTAGGTTTTGGTTTTTTCTTCATTGTATTCATTCTCATTTTCCTTTTAGGTAGGCTTGGTTTCTCAATAATTTTATCTCTATTTGGGAAAGGAACTGGTTGGTTTCTTTGATAAACATTGAGTCACAAATCCCAATATAAACATGAATCAGTCAGTCAAGTGATAAGTTACTCTAGTTATAAGGCCTTGGGAAGGTTTCTAAATTTTTGAACCCTCTTTAGCATGTTTTGAAACCAAACACATTATATAACACAATCAAGAAAACATTTTCGAGTCTCTTCGTAAGGTGTTATGTTGCTAGTTGTAAGGTGAAAATTTTTAAGTTCTTTCTTCAACGCCACTATTATTTCCAGCCTTGAATTGTTAAGCTTCATCACTTGCAAGTTGAAAAGAAACTTCAAGTAAATCTAAAGTGAAAAAGGAAAAAGAAAATATGATCACAATCAATTTCAACTATTAGGAGGATTCAAATATCTCTACTGAGGCTATAGATGCTTGGCTAGCAATAGAACTATGTTCAAGGGAATAACAACAATAACCTCATCGGAGCTATAGATGCCTGACTAGTAGTGGGGCTCTATCCTAGATGATTTTGGATAAGGATCATTCATGTAGCCCTATATTTTGTCACACAAATCCTTTTGGGATACTCTTGAATGACTAATGATCGAACTTTTCACACTTTGGTTTCTCGCATTTGAAGGAGGTTTTCTTAGTCATTTAGATTATGGTCTTTGGTATTCTTGGTATCTTATCCTAATTAGTTTGTGAAACCAACCAAAGATTTTGGGCTTGTGATTTTTATTTACCTTTCAAAACGCTCTGAAGCATTTCCCTAATAGAGTCACCATTTATTGTGCCTTGCACACACACCCCGTTGAAAACAAGGACCCCCTCTTTTCTTTTGCTTTTTGCTTTCTAGGTTAGGGTATTGTTTAGGTTAGTTTTCTTTTAGTTTCTTGCTTGTTTTGGTTCAAGGTTTGGGTTGCATTTTGAGTCAAATTTTAAAGGTTGCAAAGAATTGGTTATAGTGAGTCTACTAGAAAAACATGCAATATCAAGTGCATGGGAAAATTCCACAAACCATGAATCTCTACAAAGTCATGCTAACCTGATTTTTTTGTATGGATTGGAGACCCTATATCTCTGCAAGGATTGTCTCTATCAAATTTTTGCAAGATTGATCAACATCGTATTTTTTCATGTGAGTACTTGACACTCTGTCAATTTTAAGGCATTAATGGCAGTAGTTTGTTTGGGTATATAAACAATTTTGGGTACTATTTGATCATGTTGCATCCACAAAGAGCGAATCTAATTACATTCAAGCTCACTCAAGCCCTTCCTTATGATCGTCGCATCTACAAATCTTCTCACCTTGGATTTTGTGTGAATTATAGGTAGGTATTCCATGGCCCACTTTATTTACTTATTTTAAAATGGTTTAACATTTAATAAAAAGAAACCTTAGGTAATTTGCGTCGCTGGGAAATGAATTTTTGTTTAAATGTCAACCTTCTGGTGTTTGTGAATGAGTGTCGAGTATATAATAAGTTGTGGGAGATTGTTCATGTGGATTTACAAATGAGTTTAGGTCATTTTCGTATGAAGCATCTCGTAATTTAGAGCCTTAATACTTATAGACGTTGGATCTGGGGTTTTAAAGTTTCCAAAAAAATAGTGCATCTCAAATTGTCACATTTGAATCTAAAACTGGTTAATTTGTAGAAGTTTGTGTGGTCCTTTCCTTGTGCATACAAGGATTAGGGTTAGTTGTTAAATTGTGCATGAGAAACAAATTTAGGGTATTCAATAAGATTCCAAATTACCATCTTGTTATCCTCGAATCTAGCAACGCTCCATTCATGGGATAACCCCCTATGAAACTCTTCCGTTTCATAGTTTTGTGTAATTCAATCATGCAAAACGAGGCAAATTTTGATTTCCCTCGATGTGTAGTCCTAAACCTCAAATCATCCATTTGAGCGTCTCTCATTATTCATCTTTCAAAAATCTTCAAAATAGATATTTTTGTTGTTTCCCACTCTTTGGGAGTTTTTCAAAATTTCACTCATGTCGGAGCGTTGATTTTCAGCACTCCTACATGAGCCTTATGTTAGAAATTTCTCTAAGTGTTGGAGCGGTGAAAATCACCGCTCCTACACTTTGCATTCACCCTTGCATGCACAAGCGGTGATTTTCACCGCTAGTGCATGTTTCCTTTCGACAAGTCTTTCATATGACTGAGTAGTAATTTTTACCGCTAATGCATATCTAATGTTTCAAAAATGTTGGAGTGGTGATTTTCACCGCTCCTACATTTTCCCTCCCTTTTTGTACTCTATCATTAATGCAACTCGAGTTCATTAATGATCTTTTTCCAATGAATTATTAAGGTTGTTTTAGGTTAATTTATCCTCATTTTTTATCTATCCTCTCCATTCCTCCTCACACTGGTCATTCTCCAAACTCCAAATGAGATTGTGTTCATGGATTTTGCGGGCTTTCAAGCTAGGGTTTCGGTTGCTTTCATCAAGTACGTTTTTGTGTCTTTCTTCTTTGTCGATCTTTGATGTTATTCTCTCTTTCAATTAGGGTTTTGATGCTTTCATTTTTGAAATTATTTTCTATCATCGTTGGCCCTGGTTTTGGTTTCTTTTATCTTGAAATCTTTTACTTTCCTTTCGTCGCCCTTCCATGATTCGGCTCTTGGGGTTTTCATGCCCTAGTTGTTATTTGTTGTGCGCATCATCTTCTTGATGCTCTACTGTCATTTACACCACTCTATCACCTATCTTCATGGCTAGTGACTTTGAATGATCTTTCATCGATCTTCATCGATTTTCACCAAGTGTCTTCATCCATGCTCAAGTAGGCTTTTTTGCTACTTCTACATGGTTGACCTTCCCTATCTGTCCGAGCGGTGAAAATCCCTGCGTCTACATCCCATTTGGACACCATCATACAAGATGTAGGAGCGGTGAAAATCACTACTCCTACATGAAGTGATCTTTCCCTTGACATGCACGGGGTGATTTTCACTGCCCTTGCATACGAAGTTTTTCCCATGTGAGATGCCCGAGCGCTAAAAATTAGCACTGAGCATGAAGTAGATCTTTCCCCAAAATGTCATAGGCTGATTTTTAGCGCTCCAACACAAGTTATTGCAAATTCTTAAGGAATGTAAGAGCATTTTTTTTAGCACTACTACATGCAAATTGATTAAGATGTAGGAGCCCATTTTCATCCTACCAAAAAGTAGCACCATAAAATCATTCATTTCTCTCTGAACTCATTTCATCACAATGTCTTTCCATGCTCCTAGCTTTTTGCACTTGTCCAAATTTCCTGCTCCTTCATGCTTTCCAACAACACATTTTTCCTAACATTTCTACTCCATTATTCTTGTTAGTCCTCTTTGTTGGCTTGGTTTGGTATCTTGGTGATTGGTATTGGTTACATGGCATATTTAGATGGTTTCACTTGGTACAGTTGTTACATGGCATATTCAGATGGTTTCACTTGGTACAATTGGTTTAGTGGAATATTTTGCTTACATTCAGATTTTGATGTATTTGTGTTATTGATGTTTTGGCTACATGTGTAGTTGAAAGGTTTCTATGATGATCACAGGGTCATGGTTTTGTCTATTTGATGCAGTGTTAACTCTTATAGGTGATTGAGAAGGTATATTGTTGGTTCAGTTCAATCTTTGACATTCAGATTCAATGTCTTTATACATTTGGTGAATACATTTATTCACATATACATGATAGTATTGAGCTTCAACTTTATACCATGCACATAGTATGAATTCACACTTCATTGTGACTCAACACTACATACTTTACATACTCAGGTTTCAGTGTTACATTGATTATTCATTTACACATGCTATTCATGCTTTCATTTATAAGTGCTAACACTTGAGAATTATCAATCACTTTGATTACTTAGCATATTTTATAGTGCTATCGGGTTGATATACATAGTGCTTTGTATTAGTTTAAAAGTGCTTTCATAAAGCACTAAGGCCGACCACTCTATGGAATTGGGTTTATTGTTCACATGTTTCTTTCCTTGACAACGATGTTTTTAACATGTGACTTGGACAGTTAAACAACACAATGATGGTTTACTTGACAACATACGTGGGAAGTGATTTGGCACTTGATGACATCATTATATTGTCGTGGTCTTGGATTTCAAAATCATTATGTTTTCATTTGTGGACTTCAAATGTTTATTGGTTTTCATTATGAGCTTGAATGTGCAAAATATATTAGAGTAAACAAATAATTTTGTCTTCATTTTGTTGAAGAACAAACCCTAGCTGCCATAGCACTTACAGTGACAGTTTATTGTGTGAGTTTGAGTGGATTATTCAGCACAAATTTGAGGTATATTGGATAGTATGAGTAGAAGATTCAGTTGGTGGTCTTCTTGTGAGCTGGAAACAGTGTTTTGGTGGGTTTTTGTATGCAGTTATAAAACTACCATGAAAGGTAACTTCTCTACAATTTTTCTCCTCATTTTTTCAAAGGTGAAAAAGTCAAAAAGAAAGGCATAGTGAGTAGAAAATAATGAAAGTTTCTTCCATTCTTTTTATGTAGTGAAAAATGAAAGTATTTTACTTTCATTTTTGGTTATTTTTCAAAATACATTACAGTTGTTTTTTTTTTTAAAGAAAAGGAATGTCGACTAATTAGTTTCAACTGTATTTGTTAGATTTAATTCGAAACCCTAACTTGAGGGTTTGTTTCTTAACCTGAGGTTTTGCATTATGAGATAAGGGGTTTCAATTCATGCTTGGTATAAAAGAATGGATATAAGCCATTATTCAGCGGAGAGGTTTTGAAACGAATATTGATGTAAAAAGAGTCTGCAGATTTGTAAGGTTATTATTGAAATATCCTTGTATTTGAAATGGGTAAAGAGAGAATTTTATGGTTGAGTAGATGTTGAAGTAACAACAAGGCTTGCAGACTTATAAGGGTATTTTATTGAAACATCTTTATAGTGCAAAAATAGGGGTTTTGAGAGAACATTATTCTCTCTGGTTCTATACAAAGATTATTTTTTATTGCAGAATATTTTTGTAATCAAGTACTAGCATTCACAGTACATATTCTATAATGGGCTATAATGCAGACTATCCTATTGTATACTATTAAGATGTTGTGATTGCAAAAGATAATTGCAATTATAGGACCTTGATAGTTTACATTGTTAATTGAGAAACATTGAAAGAGGGGTTGGTGCTCCTTGAGATTGGTGTCTCTAAATGAGGGGTTGGTGCTCCTTGAGTGGGTGCTCAAAGTCAACCT
>VDFB02130054.1:0-51006 GCA_007258455.2 Sequoia sempervirens | reverse complement strand
ATTATATTATTTATAATATATTTATATTATATTATAATACAATATAATACTTTATAATAATATTATATTTAATATTATAATAAAATATAATATTATAATATATTAAATATATTATGATATAATATGAAATTAATAAACATTAGTATAATGTTTTTTAATTTATTATGTATATGATAAATATATTAAAAAAATATTATAATATATAAAATAAAATAATTGGTCAGGTCAGACCCGACGCAATTATAAAGATTGGCTTAAACAAAATGGATATCCATTTCATATCGGATATTCGTTTTGGTATGGTATTACCAAACTATCAAAGTTGTGAATTTCGCATTTTTAGACGTGTTAAAAATGTCTTTTTTTCACATTGCCACTTTTTGGACCTCCATGATCTTGCACAAACCCTCTACAAAGATCTAATATTTTGATCAGTTTGTTAAAGCATTTTTGAAAGATGTTTTGTCTTTTGTACAACTTTATGCTTAAGGATAGTCTCTCTTTCCTAAGTCGTGCAATTCGAACTCTTGGGATCTCATTCTTTCCTTTTTGTCGCTACTTTTTTGGTGAATGAATTGGCTCTCAAAATTTCTAGCAATTTAGTCTAGATTAAAGGAAGTTCATTAGTTATTTTTTCAAACAAATATGGTAATAGTATCTTTGTAAGTTGGATAGACTTATAGGGTTTAAACAGGGATGCTTTAGATGTTCATACTAGGAAGTTCACAATGCCTTATTTGGAAAGATAGTTGAAAGTGGGTTTCCTTTCTTGCTCAATTGTTAATTTTCTCTTTGAATTGGAAATTCTTGCTACTTTTTTTGAAGCTTCATTCTCTTTGGCACAATTTTGTGCTCTTTCCTAACAAGGTTTTTTTTTATGCTAGCTTTTTCCCTTTTGGTTACCAATTTTTTCTTAATTTTTTTCTATTCATTTTTGTGTGATTCTCTCTAACCACAGTAAGAGGATTTCATTAGGAAGGGGTCACATGGAGTTGCTACATGGACTATTTTTGTGGAGTAGGGGTTTCGTGAGAAGAAGAAATTATGCTATATAATAAAATAGAATCTTGTGCAAGAAAATAGAAGCCTGTATTTTTTAGATTTTAAACTTGCATGTCTTTAGGGGTGGAGCTAAAAGTTTTCCTCACATGCTTCTTAAAATTTTGTTTCCACATATAATTTATCCATAATTTTTTCAATTCTTGTCAATTTTCCTTCATACTAAAAAATAATCATGAGATCAATGAACAATTTTTTTGGATAAACTGTGTGCAAATTTTTACATCAACGTTTTGGATCATACTCCATGATCCATCATTAGGATGAAAATAATCATGAGATCACCAACTTCCTAAAATTTTAAAACCTAAAGTTTTAAACTTAAATATTGTTAAAAAATCCATGAAACCCCATTTTATTAAAGATCCCAAAAAAATTGACAACACCTTCTGAAATAATATTTTAAGAAGCCACTTTAAAATGGTTAAGCTCGTGTTTATTTTTATGCTTTTGTTTGTTGTTCTTTCTATACCTCTTTGTAATTAACCTTTGGCCTTGTTCAATATCAAAATAATTGTTTTAAAAACTTCATCAAACAAAAATTCAAGGTTTTATGAGGAGTGTAATTTCACATAATAAAATCCCGCACCTAAGGATCATATATGCTGCCCTCCAAATGCTAGGGTGTGTAGCCTTTGACTAAAACAACCAAAATTCATTAAAAATTTATACATGTCAATGTCGAGAAGACTTTTTTTGTATTGAACAAAGCAAAAGAATTTACAAGAATAGAGCTACTAAAAGTAGCTGGAGAACATGGGCAACCAAAAAGTCAATCAAACTAAACAAATACTAGAGTTGAATAATGTTTGCAATAGCTTATCAAACATAAAATACAATCTACATAAGTTGAATAACATCGAGAAGACTTTCATTCATTATTCAAGGCCTTAGGGGAGAGGACCCAAGCATGTTTCAATAGTTGTGATAGTAGTTTATAGAATGCTCAATATTTTTATCAATATTGGACCAATAGTTGTGACTTTAAAGTTGTTAGTATTGATGATGACTACCCATAATTAAAGAAAATATATTCCTTTGATCTAAAAAGCAACCAATGATATGATGCCACATCAGCGCTCAACTACTTGGTGATGTGAATGCACAAGTATTGGTATCACTTTTTTTGGGGTTTTTTAGGACACCTTGACAAAAAGCATGTTGATGTGGCCCTCAAACCTTGGCTATAAGGAGATGAATTGTCAAGTAAGCTGCTATAAAATATTGGGAGTGATTTGAAATTCCCAAATAAGATAATTAGAAGCACTAAATTAGAGTGCTCAACTACTAAGTCCTCTTAGAAGCGCTAAATTAGAGTGCTCAACTACTAAGTCCTCTTAGAAGATTCTTTTGGGGTTCCTGAATTAGTTGGAAGACTGAAGTGACTAAACAGTTAAATGTTTTCTTGAGCCGCAGCAGGATATTTTTTCAAAAAAATGAGCACGATGCCCACAGCGGACGGAAAAAACATCTTAGGTATTGAACCGTTCAAATTCGTTGCACAGAGTTTTAAGTGAATTTGCACACACAACTCGTGTGAAGAAAACATGGAAAACTGTTTATGCTGTACAGGCATGCCCGAACTGGAACTCTAAAATACCAAGCTGCACGCCGTCAATTTCCAGGCTAAAAGCATCTCAGTGCCAGAGTAGAGATGCGAATCGCACGGACCTACAGATGACACGTTTGATACTCAACTCTGTCTCTACACCTCTCTGCACCTTTCACACGTATAGAGCAGCATCATAAGTCCTACAACTCTGCACACGGACAAAAGCTGACCTTTCTAATGACGCCGCTGTAAATTCGCACGTGTGATGCCACAACGCCAGCCACATTCTTTATGTAGAATCCCTAGGTCATAAAACTTGTCAGGATTTTGGCGTACAAAGGAAAAGCGTGTCAGTGAGCGCCGAGCGGTCCAGTATTGGCTCATTCTACGCTCTGTAGATTTCTGTCTTTAAGTGCGCGACTCCCGGTTCTCAATGTCGTCGAGAAAACGACAGTGCAGCAGCTTTTTTATTTCCAGTCTCTGTCGACCGTAGAAACAAGGCCTCTGCTTTAACTACTGAACTAGCTAGGAAATCCAGGTGGTTTTTGGATTTGTGGGCTGTTTCTGTTGGCCAAGAAATAAACTACTATAATAAACTCTATGAACTCGTATACAGACAAATTAAAACGAAAACAAATTACAAATATAGATTTAATATCAAATTCATAGAATTGTTTAAGTTCTGATATGATATGGAAGCATAAGTTTTAGACTGAAATTTCTTGATTGAGTAAGAAAGATTAAAGAATATCCATTCTACTGAAGTCGTCTGGGATATGATCATGGGCTTATCTCTTAATATGTCATGGACTTGTACTTTACGAAACTTGATCCCTAATAAACTCATGCTTAACCACTCAACTTCACCAACTTCACCAATAGACTCAAGATCTATTGACAACGTGTATATTTTTTAAGAGGATCACTCTCTTCTTTTAATGATGGATCACACACATTTTGACGAGCATTCTCTTCTTTATGATAATGAATGGACCTCTAAGTGTGATCCAATATATCAATTAAAAAATATATACAATTGATTTCAAAAAAAATATTTTATATATTACATGACCTGAAAATCTAATACCAAAAATACATCTTATCCACATTATCAGCTTTTATGAAAAATATTATAATTTCAAAACAATTTCTATTCAAAATTCAATATTCCTTCCATTCATTACCAACAGTGGGCTTCTACAGAAAGATCTAGTTTCTAGTAAAGAGTAGCGGAAATAACAATACAAATTCAACAAAGGATAACCTTGTACGAGTTTAGTTTATAACAAAATCCCTTAATCAAGTACAGATATCTGCTGAGCATATAGGTTAACTTCTTCGTTTCCCCTTCCCCTTCTTTAAGCTTCCCCAGAATCCCTTATGTTGGGCAGCCCCAGTGTTAGGTCTAGCTTGACCTCTTGACAAGGCAGAGGATGCATTTTGTCACGTTGGTCTCTACCCTTTGAATTTCCCAGCCTATCTTCGCCACTTACAGCAGTAGGATTATCATTCTCCAGATTAGGGCACCCGGCACGAGCAGTTTTCCAGGCCGGCGGGTGAAATCCATTCTCGGAAGAGAAAAAAGACGAGCTTTGCAGACGAATCGGTCCGCATGGATCAAGAAAACCACGGTTCTCTGAAACCATCACCTTACCATCCCCACAATGGTAACCATTAAGATGAACACCAGAAGTCTGAGCCGAAAACAGTGATTCGCCATAAGGCGAGCCGAGATTAGCGGTGGTATTATACTCCATTCCGGTGGGAGAGCAGAGAGGCGGAGTAACCGGCGCACTGCAATGCCCGGCGGTCATAATCTCCAAGGGCGGCAACGCAGTCGGAGTCGCCAGCCGGTTACCCTCGCTTTTCAGACCGTTGAGCCATGGAATCAAAGAACCGCTTTCACCTTGACGACCGCTACAGTCCATCGGCTCAGCCATCGTCGTGCCCTGCAGTTGATCCAAAATTCTATCTTTAAACACCCAGGAAAACAGAAACATCAAACGTAGGGAAGAAAAGGTTATTTACCCGGCGGTACGTGGTGCCGTCCGGTTCGACGGTCCAGCCGGCGTGGGCGCAGAGGGCCTTGAGCACTTCATTGTTATCACAGTGCTTGGGCAAGTTGTAGTTGCCGTAAAGGCGAAGCCCTGCAAATATCCTTGCAGCAATTGCTCTTCTCTTCCTCTCCCGTTTCTTATTGTTCTCGCGCTCCTGGCTGCTTGGAAGCCTACCACCCGACGTCATCATCCACAACACACCACGATTCAGCCTGCAGAAAAAACGATCGCAATAAAATTTTGATCAATCAGACGACGGAACAGCTCTACCAACCCACCACAATTAACCCCATCAAAATTGCAGGGCTTAGCCTTCTTTTGATTTGTTCGTATTAAAAGGCCGTGAAAAAGGTCGCTCTTGGCAATGAGGTTGCAGTGTTGTACTATGACACGTTTGAGCCATCAAATCTTTGTTCATTGCATATCAAATGATGAAGATGTACGTTCAAAAATAATATAGAGATTAGTTATTCGTAATTTCTTCATTGTGCCACTGCCCACTGCAGGCTGTCCAGCCTTCAGTCTAGGGGGCAGCCCTTGCCTTTGGTATCAAATTAGATATTTCAAAGACTTTTTGTACCTTTGAAGTAGGAACTTTACAAGCTCCTCACCTAGATTTAATACTCTACAAAATTTTGCATACCCATGCGTTTTTCTCCTAGAGTGAGTTGTTTTTAATGTATTGATTAGAGAATAAGATGATACATTTTGTTTGGAAGTTATTGAATAATAATATTTGATAAAGGCAAGTTCTTTGTGGCAATGGTGGATCATTTGGGTTCTTATCTAATCACTATGTTGAAGCCGCTGCAACTTTTTACAGTATTCATCTAGTCCATATTAAAGGTTATAAAAAAGTGTGTATGGAAGGGAATACTATGAATAATATTAATTGTTTAAAAGGCACTCAAAAGTTGAGATGGATTATAGACCCCTTCATAAGTGACTCTATTAAGTTGGTCAAAACTTTCAAAGAGGTGGAGTTCTCTCACATGCTACAGTGAAGGTAATATGGTGGCAAACATTTTTGCCAACTTAGGTCTAACAAGTGAAAGGTTAATAGGTTGGGAGGATTACAATATCCTCCCTCTACAAGCCACAAAATCTATTTCCAATGATTTATCATAATGGAGAATATGGACCTCACAACATTAATGATTCAATTAAGCTCACACATTTTGTGGGTGTTTTAACCTCTTTGCATTAGAAGGTCTCTAGATAAAAGCTGAGATGCTTTGAGAAAGAAGTTAAGAAGTGACTTTTTTAATAGTAATCTTTTGAACAAAAGTGGGGTCCCTAGTAAAAGGAGTGAGTGCAGTTTGAAAAGGATGGTAGGAGATAGAAATTGAATTGAACCTTTGCAACTGTGTCAGCATCCAACGAAAACCCCAAATATGGAAGGTTTTGAAGGAGGGAGGTAAATTACCTAGTATATGGAAAATCTCCATGGTCATAACCCCGAAGCCACTAGAATTATGGTGAACACTTGGAAGAATAGAACTATCTCAACTTTTGGGTGTAAGCTGACTATCAATGAGGAGTTAATCATTGAGGTTTCTAGGATTTCTATGGAGGGAAGAGAAATCTACAAAGATGGAAAGGTGGGATTCGAAGCAATGCAAATTTTCTTCAAGGGTAACAAGAGGAAGAAATTAGTCAAGCTCCCTTCTAGTTATGAGTGAACTTCTATCAAACCATATGGGCTGCAATTGTGGAATTGATAATGAGGTATGTGACCCTTGAAGGGCGGTTTAAAAATATTTATGGGTTTCATTTTACAGGTTGATTGATGGATGCCTTGGTTGCTTGATAGACCTGCAAAAGGTTAGTTCATATGCATTATAGATTGTTGAAGCTAACATGTAGACCTGATAACACAACACTTCTCTATAATTGCCTTCTCGTTGATCCCCCTCTCTCTAAATTTATTTCTTATGTTCAAAATGAGAGAAAAACGTGTTTATATATGCATTTTAATTAATCATTTTGGGTAGGGGCCAACCTAGGGTCATTTTCAAATCATAAAAGGTCACCAATCAAAATTTCAAACGTATTCAAAAATTTGCTTTTAGGTCTAGGGCATCCAATGCCCATGACCAGTACTTTTTGCCTCAAATTTCTAGGGATTACAGGTATTTAAATATATTTTATCAATCTAGCCCTAAAATGAGTAAATTATTGTTGCAATAAATGTCATAAGTAAAATAGGGTGTCAAGGTAGTGTGAAATTGTCAAGGGTGACAATTTTTTATGCTACAAATGGGAGGTCAAACAAAGATTTCTAACTCAGAGGAGGAAAAAATTATGAGAGGCGAGGAGGCCATCCCAAAAATGGATAAATTGGAAAATAATTTGGTTGTTATAAAAAATGACCTAGACAAGGCCAAGAATCTAGACAACTAGAAACAAGAGATGGAAGAAAGAAAAACTATCATGAAGCAAGAAATTAAAATAAAAAATGTCAACTTAGAAAGGGTGGTTAAAGTTAGTTGTTGTATTATTCAAAATAGTGTGGAGGGGATCCACATCCTCACCAAATAATTGAAGAATATCTAGGAAGAGCATATCAATGAGGGAAAATAAAAGAACAATAAGCATGTTGGACCTAGCTCTTGTACTAAGGGAAGAAAAAATAAATATTTTGAAGATGAGAAGTAAGATTTGGTTATCTTTTCCAATCTCCAAGACCAATTCTATTAGCAGGAGCTAGAGGCTAGCAAAACTTTGAAGAAAATGTAATTGTGTTGTTGGGTTTCCCTTTCTTGTTCTTTTTGTTGCATTTGTGTTACTTAGTAGTAGTTAGTTTTTTGTTAGTTATTGTTTTGATATTTCCCTACTAAGCCCGTTGTTGGTTTTTTGTTGTTTTTCTTGTTTATCTCTCTGGATAAATTTTTGTAAAGAGTTTCAGGGTCCCTTCAAAAACCTTTTTTTACCCTTAATCAAAAACAATATTTGATTTTTTAATTATCATGTTATTTATTCTTAATTTAGTTAAGTTTAATTTTTTAAATATTTTATTAGCTATTTTTATATAAGTTTACAAGAATAAATTTTGTTCATATTATCATTGCATTTATAAATTTGAATAGACTTTTTAATTGAATTTTTATAGTAGGCTTCCTTTCCTTCATTTTTACTAGTTGTTGTGATATAATTAAAGTGCAAATAGTTTCAAATTGCACACTAGGAATTGTGCATTAAGTACTAATTATAATTCATATAAATTGTCTAGAAATAAGAAAAATACATGATCCAAGGAAAAAAATGGAATACAAATAATCTTATTACATCAACATTGCATCATCGTTATCATAGGATCACACCTATTATTCTCAATCTTGGTTCATTATTATTGAATTGGTGAATTCATGAGTATTGCTAAATAGAACATGACCTTAACAACTTTGTTGATTCCCCAAAGGTGTATATAAAGACCACAAGTGCTCATTATCAAATTTAAGTTGCATACACAAAGGGAAATAAGTTTTAGATAATGTAACTCTACCAAATCAAATTCACAAGTTATAGGTTCAATTATACGTGTAAAGAGATCACTTGTGTATGCAAAAGTGAATCTAATTGTTCTCAATTAGATTTATAGGTCAACAACAATCATCTAAAGAATTCTAAAATTATGATATCTATAGAAATTAATTGTGTGCCTATATAATGACATATTCATCAAAATTAGAGCTAAGCATTGATGCATTTAATTTATCCAATACTTGCAATTAAATTAGCATTTTTTATAGTATAAATATGTCATTTATTTGATATCAACCCCAATTCTCATTTATATAGGTTGATTTTTATATTTATGTAATCAACATGTAGATATAAATAGAAAGTGGTGTATTTTCCTTATATTTTTGGTGAACTCAACATTTCTACAAATTAATTTTGTGTCTATATAATGAAAATTTCATCAAAATTAGAGCTAAGTACTAATGTATTTAATTTATTTAATACTTGCAATTAGATTACCACTTTTTATAGTATTTATGCCATTTATCTGATATCGACCCTAATTCTCATTTATATAAGTTGACCTGCTAAGCCAGTAACCCTAAAAGGGGCTAACACAAGCAACAATCAAAGTCACCCTTGAGCCCTTCTTTTGAGTGCCTTTAACCTGCTAGCGCATGTTTCTAAAAAAAAGCTTAACCTTTGCCTTTCTCAAAAATGCAATGTTCATAAGTATTATTGTCTATGCAATAATCTGCCCACCAAGTGTTTCCTTTTTAATGACAAAAAAGACATTACAATGTATATGTGCCAATATGCCTCCTGACAATTCTCTTTCACTTTGCAAAAACAAAGACATAAGTACTAGTATATATGCCTTTGATAAACATTTTTTCCTTCAATAAAATGGCCATGATTACCAAATACCATTAAGTACCAACCAATCTTTCCTTTTATACAAATAGCAAGGCTTCACTTTGAATCATTAAGGCGGTATCATGGCATAATAACCCGGCCAAAATAACCCTGGACATAATAACCCGACCAAAATAACCCAAGGACAAAATAACCCATGGACAAAATAACCCGTGGTCAAAATAACCCATGGACAAAATGACCCAAGGTCATTTTAGATCTAGCTAGTAAACTAGAAATGACATAAAATAAATTATAAATATGATTGTGAGGCACCATAGAGGCTATTTAGGTCATTTTAAAACCATATATCCATTATATACCCCTAAAATAGCCTTAAAACACCTTTAATATGCTTAAATAACCTATAAAATGATAAATAATTATAAAAATAAAGGCAATTTCGTAGGAATAAGTTGATTATTTTGAAGACACATGGATTGGAAAACTAACCAGAAGAGGCAACAAACGATCACCCAAGTTTCCAATCACAATGTGGAATTGCTATTCAAATACTCAAGATGATCTTCCCATAACCAATAATACTATTGAGGGATGGCACAAAGGATTTAGTGAATTGCTTCAAACATTGCACAACTTCGTCTGGAAATTCATCAAAGCAATGAAAAAAGAACAGAGTCTCCAAGAGAATAGAATAGAGAAATATATGGCTGGATACACTGGGCAACCAAGCATGAAAAAATACCGTGAACTCAAAGAAAGACTAAAAATATTGGTTGATGGTTATGACAACCATAACATTTTAGATTATATAAGAGGCATCACACATAATTTGACACTTTAATTGAAAATTTGAATAATAAAGTTTTTTTAGCAACATACATGTAATTTATAAATTTTGTTTTCCTTTTTCTATATTCTTATGGGGATATTTTGTCCATGGGTTATTTTGACCACGGGTTATTTTGGCTTGGGTTATTATGACCTCGGGTTATTTTGTCTCTGGGTTATTGTGACCGGGTTATTCTGTCCAGGGTTATTTTGGCCGGGTTATTATGTCCCGTAACCATTAAGACTATGAAGCATCAACATAATGAACTAGAAACTTGGGTGAGTAATGAGCACCAAACAACATTGAGAACTATTGCAATGAACCAAATAATGAATGAGTAGTGTAGTATGAACATGAACATGTCATTTTTCATATGTGTTGAATGTGTCAAGGATGAACCATAATAAGTATGAAGCATGAACACTTTGCCATTGTAGTGATCAACACTGAAATGCCTTCTCTAAGATTTTCCTTCAAGCAATGAACACTTTTGAACCTTTGACATCAATGACAAAACTATTCCAAAGCCAACATCATTGTGGTAAAACCAATCACCTCAATTATGGTCAATATCATCTTCTAGAGTTAGATTCTTTGGTCTCAAAAACATAGTGAAGACCTATGGAAGACTATCACTTTTGACCCAAAGTAGATTAAGTAAAATGGTTACAAGATTTAGCTAAAAAATGCAATAGTCATAATTTGGGTAATACATGTCCTTAAAATGTATTTCCATCTCTTCATAGGGAGAGGGATCCTATCTTGCAATGTGGGAGTTACTCTAAGATCAAGATCCCAATAGTTTTTTCACAAAAAACTAATCTATGGTACAAGAGGGAGTACCATGTAAAGGATGGTACTATCTAGTCAACCTTTGATGATTCCCATTCCTTCTAAATTTTTTCTACTATGAAAGAGGCCTAACATCATTAGCGCAACAAGAATTTTAATTTTGTAATGTCCCTAGGGCCTAACATAAAGATGCACATGTCATTCTAAAGTAATCCTCAAATGATTAGACAACCATTTTACCTTGTAGCTACTTCTATCCCTCTTATACTCAAGTAGCATAGCTCATCAAACTTAATTTATATGCTTAGCCTTAAGGTTGAGATAAAAATACCTTCCTAATCAATTCTACATTTAAGGAAAATGGTATAAATCATGACCTATCCCTCAATGTTCTAGTAGTGGGGTCATATTTATTGCATATGGAATTTAGTAGGTCAATAGTGATGAGCACATTTGGCACCACCAATTTCCCTAGGTCAAACTTCCACATATTGCACATTGGGATGGGTTTATTAGCATGACCTTGCAATACTTGATTTCTTAGTTCTTGGTCTAAGCTTATTATAGTTCTACTGGATTAGGTATAAATATGGCTCACTTTTAAAGGTTTTAATATTTATAGGATTTACAACATAGAATTGAAGTTTTGACAACATAATGTCAACTAGTTACAACTTTTCAAACCTTACATGACTTAATATAATAAGAATTTTTTAGTTGCAAGTGACTCGCTTGTATCCAATTTCCCTTTAGAAAGCTTGAAAATATGTTCAACTTAAATGCGTGATAAAAATGGTTCACAAAATTCATTCATGGTATACATTTGAGTTCCTCCTCTATGTATAGCAATGATTCTAAACAATTTTGATGTATATATCTATGAAATAATTTACCCTCAACAAAATTGCTACATTCAATGCAATTACAAAATTTTATGAATTAATGACAATAATTAATTCCTTCAATAGTATTAGAATTATATTTGTTGATATTCTTGAGAGGAAAATATAGATGACTATCACATATCTCATATGTAACACTCTAAAAAATGTAATAATAAATAATTTCAAACCCTTTGCCTCAACACCTAGTTCCATATAAGTACCATGTTGTCCCTTCCAACCAATAAGAGCATTGCATATGCTGAAGCAAATGTCAATGAACACTTGGCCCAATAGAGACTTCATTGTACCATTGTAGATGCACCTAAGATGGCACACACAAATGCATATATTTTATTCCTATTATATCACATTAGATAAAGTGGGAACCACCTCTCTAAAATATTATGTTGTAATGAAACATTGTACTACAATAGAATATTGCTAGTTGTATAGGCCAACCGGACCTCTATATGACGGTCCTTAAGAAGGCACACACATCAACATCATTAGATAAATAATAAATTACCACCCAAGAAATCACCATAAGATACAAATAATGTAGTTACTAGATCAAGGACACATTTTGAAAGAGCATGAACACTATGAAGGAGTCATGTGTTGCAATCAATAATCACCATGTGTAAACTAGCACAACTCACTTATAAGAAAAGAATGAGCCTAGTGCATAGTGGACATAAAAGAAAGGGACCCACCATCAACTCTATATTATGAAGGAGTTGTGTGTTACAATGAGAACCTGCTACTTGTTCTTAACTTATAGGACACACATAATCCCATTGTTTGGCATACAATCATTTAACTTGATAGTTAGAAAAAATAACTAATTAAAAATACTAGACCATGTAGGACACTTATAAATATAGTGCACGCATACAAAAAAAATAAAATTAAATGATTGTCATATTGCAAAGCGTGTTTGCATTGCAATGAAAGAAAAGAACCTATAAAACCAATGAGGATATTTAAAAAATTCATATTAATGCAACTAACATAAGATTGATGCGAGAGAAACACTAGTAAGTTAGACATTGAAGGGAGATAGTAACATAACACCTAGCCATAGGGATCAAGTTATAAGTTAAGTGATGAACCAAAAAACCGAGTCAATGATGAACTAGATTGCAATAGCATAGAAGGGCATTAAACATAATAAAAATGATTTTAGTTAAAATATAGGAGATAAAACCCTTGCAAACCAAAAGAACTCAAACCCTAAGGATGAACCCTATGAATAACTAGAACATCCCAACACATTCTTAAAACAAAAATACTATCATAGATTTAAAGCAATGCAAAACTACAAAGGTATTAGAAAAATGTGTCTCAAACTTGCATTCCTAATGTTCATAATTTATAATTTATTTATATTTACTATGCTGGAGTTGATTGTTGAACCCTACAACTCTCAAAAATCACCTACAACTAAAACATCTATCACAATAGAGGGAACAAGCAATAACTTTTGTTATGCAACCTAAGAATTCTATTGATGCAATAATCTATTGGAATGAATGATTACAATTACAATAATGAATCCTTGTGAAAATTAAAAAGTAAAAAGAAAATTAGATGAAATCCTGGGTGAGGATTAAGTTAGATCATGAAAAGTGTCCCCATAATTTGTTATGAGACAAAAACACATAACCTAATAATAAAAAATCACTCCTAAGTTTAGCTTAAATGTAATAAAATAAACAAGGACCTAATAATTAATTAATTATTAGGTGATTACCTATTTACTCTAACATACTATTTCATTTTAAGTGGTTTTCTTTACTTGGGAAGATTGTCCCATTTTGAGGTAGTCTTAAGTTTATCTTTAGTGAATTTTGTCATATAAGAAAATAGGTGTCCTACACTGAGTTAGCATGTTTTGCAATGTGTCAGCTCATATTGGGTGGTGTGTAAGAAAATTATTAAGGGGTTTCTTGTGACATATTATTATGATATGTAAGAGCATGTAAGAGGGAGGATGCATTGGAATCTTTCCTAGAATTATGAGAGTTTTGAATATTTATTGTAGAGACTTGTCTGTGAATAGTTTGTATGTAGATAAATCAGGGCACCCAAGTTTGGGTGGTCAATTATTTATATTTACGACATATCATAACATGCAACAAATATGCTTAAAATAACTTGGAAGACCAAGACCAAGGTAAATGTTAGGATTTGTTCCTTTACCTTTTGGGTGACATATCTCTCCTATCCTTACTAATGGTTTTCCAAAACCATGTGATGGTTTCTAGTTTTTTTACTCCTATAAATTGGTGTTTGGAGTTAGTGGATGCATTGGTTCTTTTTCCAAGTGATGTAAGTATTGTTAAGCTAGATTTCACGTGGATAAGTTATTCTATCAATGTAATTATTTGTTGAGGTTTAATACAAGATTGGGTCCCTCTAGGTGTGTTTTTTCTTGAAAAGGCTTCTCCACATAAATATATTTGTTATGGTATTCATTCTCTTTTAAAGTTAATTCTATTATCTTTATATTCTCTCATTGTTAAAAAATTCTAACATTAAATTTCAGCATATTTGATTGTATAGTTCTACTCTAACATTTGGTATCAAATCCATTGTTTCTAATTAGTGGGGGATGCCTTACTGGATGTGTTGTGAGTTTTTGTTGTAGTGGGATTCTGATGTGTTTTGTTACTATTTTAAGTAATGGGTGATAGAGATCATGTCTAGCTCATCTTAGTTGAAAACAAAAAGTTAAATGACATAGGTTTTAAGCTTTGGAGGCTAAAGATGGAGGATCTATTGGAAGAAAGAGATCAATGGATTGCTAGGAAGAATGCAAAGAAGCTAGATAATTGATTAGATGACAAATGAATAAAAATTATAAAAATTTAAGCACGTGGTGACATACAGTTGTGTTTTTCTAATTTTATTTTATTGATTTCTTTTAGTGAGACTGCTTTATATAAGTTGTCAAATGGAATATGAAAGATCTATTAAACAAAGAGTCTCAAAATAAATTGTTTTAAAAGAGAAAATGATAATCTAGTCAACTAAAGGATGGGGACTTGGTTGTAAAATATTTAAATACACTTTATCTAATATTAAGTGGATTATAATGAATAAAGTGAATATAGATAAGGATAAATAGTTTTTTCATATGTTCATTGCTAGAATCTTGGGATAATATGATATTGACAAGTAGTGGTTCTTTTATAGATCATCCAAAGTTGGATGTCCTTCTTGCCACCCTACTTACAAAGGAAATGGGGAGAAAGAATCTAGATTAGTTTAAGGATGCATTTCATGTGTGGGGAATATTTAAAGAAAGGGGCAAGGACAAGTAAAAATTGCTAAAAAAATATTTTAAGGACAAATATAAGTCTAAAGGAAGGTCCAACAAACTAGGTATATGTAGATTAAGGTTTTCAAATTATATGAAAGTGAGGGATCTTACAAAGGTATGCCAATTTTTTTTTTTCAAAGATGAAGATTCATTTATAGATGGAATCCTCTAATAAAAAAGCTTATCACGCTTTTATTATTTCTACTATTGACATGACTTTTGGAGGCCTACACACCAAACTCTAGTTGAGATAAGTGGGATTAACTCTCATAGTTGTAATCCTTGTGGTGTTTTACCATGCCGAAGTCACCCCCAACCATCCAATTCATTGTGGGGAGGTGTAGATTAATCCACTTTGAGAGTTAATTTTATCTTAGGAAATTAGGAGTGTACATAGAATAAAACCCAAGCAACACATATTGACTCTCATAGTTGTAATCCTTGTGGTGTTTTACCATGTTGAAGTCACCCCCAACCATCCAATTCATTGTAGGGAGGTGTAGATTAATCCACTTTGAGAGTTAATTTTATCTTAGGAAATTAGTAGTGTACATAGAATAAAACCCAAGCAACCCACCTTAGTAATGCTTGATGGCCTAAATGTAATAGTTATTAGGGTCAATACCCAAAGCAACAATAAAATTTGTAATCCAAGGAGCAAGGCCCAACACATATCTCTCATTCATTCACATACATGCTGAAATATTAACTTGTTAACTCAGCCATCAAAATCAATGAGTAGCGCCGCTTGAATGAGTGTTTTAATGGTGTACACGCAGTCCAAGGTGGAACACTGATACTCCTCTACCCTTTGTATACGCTAAGGATGTAATAATTTATCCAATTCACATGTGCAAGATTAGCACGCTGAGCAGTGAACAATTATTACTGGACAGTCTCAGATTCTGAAATTCGTCAGAATTTAAGACTTTAATGGCGGCAGTACAGGAAATAATTGTACAGCAAATTTCTGTAACGTGAAGTCCTTGTTATCTGTGATCGCGGTTCTGAATGTCGTTGACAAATGAAAAAAGTATGCTATTTTTTATTCAAAACCACACAAACAGCCAACGAACAGCTATAATTTCTGCTTTCCGGACAACTAGATTCTGCCAACAAATTCTCATTTAATTCGGTAGAATACAACAAAACCAGGAATTTTTTATCTGTAAGGGGAGGCTTAAAGATTTGTTTTTGATCTGTAAATGGGGTTGTAAAGTAACTGAAATCTGTCATGGTGCTCTTTGTAATCATATTGTTTCTTGAATGAGGAATGAATGATTTTAATAGCATTCACGAGACCATCAATTTATGGGATCCAAAGTCTGATCTTTAACCATTTTCAGGTTTTTTTCAATGTCCGCTCTTCTATTATGAATCTTGATCAGGAAGCTAGCCATCTTGAGGAGCCTTGCCTCTTTAAAGGCCTCATTATCTAATACAGAAAGAAGGAATTTTTCTTTGAGCTCCCTTTTGTATTTGAATTTCCCCTTGAATTTTTTTTATTATTATTATTCGATAGGTTACATATAGTGTGAGATTTGAGTCTTAAACAAGTCTCATGCTTGCACACCACTGTTGAGTTGTCAGAAAACAAGTTTCAGCTGTTCTTTAATGGTAAATCGTTTCAGTTGTTCTTTAATGGTAAATCAGCTGTCGTCTAATGATAAAAGCCTCCAAAATATCACTTATCACATAAAAGCCGAATGAACATTGATTTGACAACTATATGAGGACATTCTATTTCCATTTGGAGTGTTTTTTTGTCAATTTGATGGCAATTTTATTTTTTTTATGTGCATTGCTTTATGTTTTAAATCTATATGCAAATATTTCATAATCAAATAATACTTAACTTTTTAAAGGAAAAAATATAAATTTGTCTAAGTTTATTTCATTCCGTCATTTATTATTAATTATTTAATCTAGCTGCATGCAACTAGAATTTGCATGCACAAACACGTACACTCTAACATATTAACATACATATGGTTTTCTATGAGCGTAATCCTTGAACGTCCTTTAAATGCAAGTGCTAGTGTTAAATCATTTGAAATGTCATGTACAAATATGCAAAGTTGATATTTGATACATTAATTTATGGATTGTAGAAAACTCATGTCTCTTATCTCCAATAATCATTTATGTTAGCCACCTCTTTGTTATTTTAAATCTTTAATAATATGATAGATCCTAACTAAATAAAATTTAGCCAAATACTTGCATTATGAGTATGAGATTCAACACTATATATGTAAACTTAATATTGTTTAACAATTTTAACAAAGTAAGACATTTGTTGAAACTTTAATTTTCTCCTCTTCCTGATGATGGATCACTGAGTGTGATCCGAAACATCGACAAAAATATACACACAGTTGAATCCAAAAACCAAGTATTGTAACTTCATGGACTATGAAAAACTCATGCCAACTACTTTATTTTAAGCCAATCCTCTATTTTAAAATTTTGTTGAAAATAATTTATTATTTTATAATAGTAAATAAAACATTTTAATATGTTGTTATTATTTATTATATTAATGTTAGTTATAAAACTATGCAAAATATATGATTTTTAACAAATTTTGAAACTTTCCTTATATTGAAATAATTGTAATTCAATAGCTTATATAACAAGTTAAATATATTTTAGACTATTTTACATTATATAATGCTTGTGGATTGGGTGTATCTATTCATTAACACAAATGTATAAAAGATGTTAGAACTAGAAAATATTTCCCAACACCTTTCTTTAATCTTGATTTAAACATTGTTATGTATTTAATTTCAAATTGATCATTTCATAATTTATTATTAGTTGCTCATTATTTATGAAACTTGTTTGACTTGCAAAATTCTTGAGGGATGTCACTAGATAGGCAATATCATATCATGTGAAATCAAAATGAGGTATTTGGTATTGAGGAAATAGATGAGTATTGATCAATATTAAGGGTAGAGGGTAATTTTATTTATCTTTTTCTTACATATTAAAGGTAAGAGAATGAAAGGGGTTGAAAATTGGGTTTAATAAATAGGAACTTGGGTAAATATTATAAATTTAAATATGCGCCTCTTTTCTTTTAGTTTTCATGAGTCCACACAAAAGAATTAAATATGTTATTTATGTAGGGATTGCACATAAACTTGTTTCATTCTAAGTGGGTGAAATTTGTCGAAGGTGTTTGTACACAATATTGACAATACAACTTTGTCTTCGAAATATTTGATCTTTATACGTCTTTTAGGACAATGTATAAGGTAAATAGAAGGGTAAAAGGACAAAATTGTCACAATTTTATAAAAGAATTGGCCAACACAAAAAAATCAACTTCAACCGCATAGAAGTGGTCTTTATGTTTTCAATTTTAAAATAATGTAAATTGATGAAACGTAGAACTCTTGATAAAGTTTATGCTTGTAATTTTTCAAATTTTTATAGAATACTTTGATATTTCAAAAAAAAAAGAGTAGAACTTGAATTGTTGAAAATTTCAAGAAAAAGTGACATCAAGTTGATGTCACAAAAAAAAAGAGAAAACAATTTTATTTTCCCCTGATTTTTTTCCAAATAGATAACTTCAATATCTAGTGCTTGAGAAAAAAATCAACGCATATTTTTCTTGTAATAATGTTTTAAACTCAAACTAACCAAAATTTGATAGTTTGCATTTGACGTTAACTTTTGTTTTTTTTTTTTTATCATTTTCAAAAAACAAATTATACCCTTTTGGAGAGGATTCTCTCCTCTAGTGTACCATATGTTTTTAAAAATATTTTAATATGTTTTAGTATTTTTTAAATTTTAAATCAGCCTCATTTTTTATTATAACAACCCATTTGCAATACTTAAAAAATATATTTAATTAATCAAAATATCAAAAAAACTATATATTTGGATTGTTGACTCCAAGCTCTAGAAAAGGGTGCTTTTAATTTTTATGAAAAATTCATTATGATTGAAGAAAAGTTTTAGAAAAAAATGGAAAAAGTTGAGGTGGCTACCAACAAGGAAAATTATTGTTGGTAGTTGCATGAAAATTCTCAACAACACATTCCCTCAAAACTAGATGGGGGCACAAGTGTCCATACCTATGATGACATCTCCTATTCCAAATTTCACTTCTTCAATTATATCTCCTGCACAATCTGATAATAGTATTAACACTAGTTTCGAGAATCCTATAAATCAATATAGCTTTGTTCCACCCCTCTCATTTCTCAAAATTTTAATCCACCTATTCCCCAACACATTGTAATTCAACCTCATCTTTAATTCACTTACCAAAATACCAATCCACCTATTGCTATTGCTAGTCCTTCACATTCTACCAATTCTCAAACCATCTCACCTACCGATCCTGTCATTTATCAACTATTGCAAAATGTGAGCTCTTTACAGCAACAAATATCTAATATGTATTCAAACCAAACCTAATCAAATCCTCCATCATACTTCACTCGTATCCCATTGTCATCCACAATCCTAAAAAATCTTGATACCAAAAACTTTAAAACACTCCATTTTGAGAAGTATAATAGAAAAAGAGATCCTAATAACCATGTGTCAGCTTTTATTGCACTATGTAGTGATTTTGTCTTTGAGGATCCTCTATTAGCCAAGCTCTTTCCTCGGTTGTTAAAAGATACAACTTTGCATTGATTTTATGCATTGTCTAATAACTCATTTCATTCATTTCAACAATTTGTCAATCAATTTCTCCAACATTTCCAAGCTAATATTCTACCTCAAGTCACGTTTGACTGATTTAGTTCATTGTAACCAAGGAGCCAAGGAGAAAGTGACTAATTTTATAGGGTGATGGCAGGCCCTCTTCTCTCATATCCTACATTCCCTTTCAAATTTTGATCTGCAATGGGTTTTCATTGGAAACCTATAGCTACATATTTAGGATAATATGATATTGATGTTGTAACAATAGAAATAGGGTGCCCCACATTTTAGGAGATGAAGCACAAGGATATGGACCTATCTCACTCTTGTTTCATTCAAGGAAACCTTAGAGATCTCAATCTAAGGATAGAATGAGAGAGAGATTTGCTAAAGGTTGTCCTAGGGTATGATTAGAGACTAAAAAGGGGTTCACCACCAAGCTAGGGTTTGGAAAGACAAGTGACATGCAAAACCTAATGACGTGAAAAACTTGAATAAATAACTTAGAAATGAATGCAAATCCGAACAGTAATTTGAGAAATCAGAGGGGTGCACTCGAAAACCTGTAGAAGCTTGGAACAAGCTCTAAAATGCTAAAAATGTTGATTTTAATGCACATTGGGACTCATATGCCAGGCTGGGCATATCAATCCCAAACTAGGGTTTCTAGGTGGAAACATGAATCTAGAACTACCGAATTAGGATCTATAGAAAATACCCAAAAATAGGTATACTGGGATTCATATGCCACAAGTGGCATATCAGTCTCGTTTTGTCACGAAGTGTCCCAAGAGCAGAATTTTGAAGCAAAATTTTGTGAGCCTCTAAAGATGGATCAAGTAAACCTTTTCCCACTGGTTTCATGCAGATAGGTTGGATATCTTGCTCTAGACCTAAGTTTTTGTGAGCCTTGAAAATTTTACATCACAACTTTCACAACTTTTACAACTTTGCAATCTTGATACTTTTGAAGGCTTCAAATCCACTTTTTTTTCAACCTATAAACTTGCAATCACACAAAGAGAGAGAGAGAGAGTTGTTTTGTTAGGGAATAGGGGTTTGCCTTGGTCAAACCCCATTTAGGTAATTAAACCAAATGATGAAACAATGAAATAAGGACATGAAACATGGAATGACGATACCTTGGATGATGTCTTGGAATACAAATCTGCAAACTAACATGAAGTGGCCATGAAGAATGTAGATCTTGATCTCAAATTGGAATGGATCTTCAATGCTACATCAACAACATTGGCTCAACAATATGTTTGATGCATTATGCATTTGACATGATGATGGTCTTGAATTGCTGCAACAATTTATGATGAAGAAATCTTCCTTTGAATGCTTTAGAAATTCTCTTGAATGTCCTTGAATACTCTTGTGAAATATTGTAATCACAAACTTGCTATTAGGAATGCTTTCTTTAAAGTCTTGGGTGAAAATGAGTGAAATAACCTTGTATTTATACTTATTTATGCCAAATTCCTCAAAATTACAACACTATAAGCCGACATCAAATCTAGGAAGATAAAATCCCACCAAGAATTTAAATTTAATTTAGGTTTAAGCCACATGCAACTCATATGCCATTTGTGGCATATGAGTCCCATTAGGCTAGGTTTTGGGACACATTTTTCCAGAAATGCTTAGATTGATGTGAAATCTAGATCGGGGCCTCGAAACTTAGGTGGGATTCATACACCTAAGGTGGCATATGAGTCTCAGATCCCTAAATTTGGCCCATACAATCCAAAAACACATGAATTATGATTGGATGTTGGTTTATGTCGGGATTATCCTTAGAAAGATGCATTAATTAAGGCTTGTGGATGCTAAATAAGGCCAATTAAAGCATAAAGAAGCCCAATTAATTAATAAAACCCTAGATTAGTGTGAAAGTGTAAAGATACACTTTACAACACCCTAAATAAGGCATAATTAAGTCCACTTAGTTTACAAGGGCCCAAGACCTAATGTGAATGTGTTAAACATATTACAACACTAAATCAAGGAAACATTAAGCTTAATTTAACAAAGAGGGCTCAAACAAGTGTGAGAATGTAGAGGGATACATTTTTCATCATTACATTTAGCCCCCACTTTAGTGAGAGGAGGAACTTGCTTCAAACTCACACTAAAATAGACAAACTCGCATAAGAGGGATCCAAGTGTATCGATCTGGATGGTCTAGGATGACAAAGATCAAGGGGATGGTCAAGCCCTCAGGATCTAAGATCCTACGTCAAACCAACACATGCATAGAGGGACACACACAAGGTGTATGATATGTAGCAAAACAAGATACACAAACATACAATGTCAAAGATATATAAAGATGAAAGAAAAAGAAAGAAAATGTGCATCAAGATTCGACTATTTGTTCTGCATGTTGTGGATCAGATCTAAATTGTTTGTCCAAAAATACACGCTCACGCTGAAGCAACGAAACTTCATGCTATCCGCTGGGAGAGTTTCCAAAAGGGGTGGGTTAAAAGTGGAACACAATGTCCACTATGCAAACCAAATGCACACTCACAAGGGCTAGTGGAACCTCAGGCCGTCCACTAGGTGAGCCCCTAGAGAGGTGAGACACATACACATGTGGCCGATATGCACTCACACACACACAAAAGTGGCTATGGGAAAGTCACGCCTAAGTTCGATTCCCATATGTACAACCATACCAAAGCTATACCTCCTAATAGCTTTTATAAGGCGCCACACAACAATGAACTCTAAGATTCATGAGGCAAGCAAAGCTTCATATGCTTGAAACTCATGAACAAACAAGATGGCTCCATATGCATGCAAAGTGTGTTATGAAAGGTGGCTATATAACAATTGTTGTAAATGCCAAGTAGTGTAAAGTACGTTCAAATGGATTTTTCTTAGTTCATGTAAGGTCTCTTCTTAGGGAACATCATTCCTAATGTCTCCAAGAGAGGACAAGTCAAAGAGATATCACACTCTTGGAGAAAATCGAGCCCAATGATACCACCAAGAGAAGGACGTATCACAAGAATAAATAAAATCACATAGTGAAACATGAGTGTCGATGTATGCCCCCACTTTAAAGTATTTTCTAACACCATTGCTGTGAGCAATTGCTTTAAAGTAGAAGAAGACATGAGAGGTTATTCAGAAAGCGTTATGCCAAGTCATATGTTCTCAAATGAAACTACTTCATGGATAAGGGGTTGCCCCCAAAATTTATAACTTAGTATGTCACATACGAGCCAACTTTAAGGCATGTCATCCACATCCCAAGCTTGCTCCTATATATTCTTGGAAGGTGGTCAACTAGCCAAAAGAGACAACGACAAGTGACATACGAGGACAAGGCTACCCAACCCCTTGCCCCCACTTAGTGCAAGACAAGGACGAGCCGAGGTGATTGATGAGAAACATGCTAGAGTGAAGATTAGTATTGATTAGAGGAATTAGGTGCCCAAACATAAGAAATAACACCACACTTTTTAAGATGTTGAATTCTGTTACACAAAGCCTTACATTCTTTAGTAGAGTGACCATGAACTCTATGATATGCACAAAATGAACTCTTGTAGTAAAATTTCTTTCATGTTCTTGGAGGGAGGGATATCAAACAATTTTGGAGGAGTCTCAACAAGATACTCTCTTGATCAATAGTAGAAGACGTTTCTTTATGTTGTGACTAAGTTTTCTCTTTCTTAGTACAAGGTGTCATACTTACACAAGGCTCTTTAGATTGTGATATTTTGTACTCTTCTTTAAAGGAAAGTGTAAAATCTAACGAATTTGAATCATTAGTGTTTTGCATGATGACATTTATGTTAAGCAAATATTTCTCTATTTCTTTCATTTCTTCCAAAGGAAAATAATCAAGACTACTAGTGTCTATCAATTCAAGGTGCACTAATGTTAAAGTTGGCGTCTAGAGGACTCTTTTGTAATAGTGCTGATATTAAGTGAAGGCTTGTTTGTTTGTTTTGAGGGACAATAACCAAGACCACTTGTCTTTGCTTGTGTGTTAGGCTCTATAGGGACATGAATACCTTGTTCTCTAGCACTGCATCCTTTTCCACTATATCCATGTTGTTTCACAAGTTCAAAACCTTTTCCATAAATCTCTTTCATTTCTTTTGGAGTTGGTGGTCACTCATAGTTGAGTTCATTAAATTTTGTTGTGTAATTTGTTGTCTTTTATTTAAAGTGGTTGAGGTAGATGCTTTCGAAGGGTCTTCCAATTTTTTTCTTGACATTATATCTATTTCTTTTCCCTTTTAAGAGTCTTTGTTTATGAAATTCACCCATGAATGTTGGTGTGAAATCTAAGGAACCCCAATCATCTTCTAATAGTTTTGACACTTTTTCCATCTCTTGTTTCTCTTCATTTATAGGTCCTATGTTTGAAGTTGGAATTAATGCCTTTAGAGGATTTTTCTTTCCTTTTTCAACTTGTAAGCAACTTTCAGGCTCGGGGTCTATTTCATCTTGGTACACTTTATTGTTATAGACATATTTCATGATACGATGAAGAGTTGAAGGCACTGCATGCATCTCATGAATCCATGGTCTTCCTAAAAGAAGATTGTATGAAATATCATGAGGCATGACATGAATAGGAGTTTGTAAGGTAGCCTTTCCAACTGTAATAGGCAAAGTAATCACACCAAGTGGTTGTTTTCCTACTTTGTCATATCCTCAAATCGATAAGGAATCAGGTTCAATTCTCAACTTATCCACGCCATGTCAATCCAAAAGTTTCACACTACACACATTAGGAGTGGATCCATTATCAACAAGGGTTCACTTTATTCTCGTTCTATTATAGATAGCTATTATCATAAAGGCATCATTTTTATTTCGCATAAATCCAAGGGAGGTAGCTCATGTTAATGAAAAGTAATGTTTGTGTTGTTCGAATTTATAGCTTGAATTTGGGTTGCTACTTCATTTGATTGCATATTAGGGAGGGTAGAAACTTAATGTAAAGCACTTTGAATCATGTTATGATAATGAGGGGATGCTCGAATAAGGTCCCATAATGATATCTTAGCAGGAGTATTCTTTAGTTGTTCAACAAGATCATACTCCTTTCCACTCTATGAAGGCAAATGAGGAGGACCGGGTAAGATAAAATTAGGCAATGGGAGGGATGTTGAAGGTTTTTGTCTTGGTTGTAGATTGTTTCTAGTGTTATATGTATGAGCAACGGTATTATAACTCGATTGTTGTGAAACATTATTCTTAGGTGGGTAAAGGATAAGTTCAGGTTTATTTTGAGTTTGTGGTCATTGTGAGGGTGGGTAAAGAATTAGAGGATTCTTAGGATATTCCACAGGGTATGTAGGAGCTCCATTAATCAAGGCAGATCTAATCGACACTTGTTCATTCATAACCTCAGTGGTTTCAGTTTGATGTCTTTCTAATGAAGGGGAGTCTAGTGTCATATTTTCATCATCTAAGGGATTCACATCACTATTATTTGAAAGATGTGTGTCAATGCTCTCATTTTCTTCCATCATGATATCCTCCTTAGGAGGAGAGTTTTTAGGAGAACTACAAACTGGATGTTCATGACATTCAATGTTTGATTTTGCAAAAATAACTTCATCACAAGTAGGGGATTCATCAATGGTTGGATTGTCTTTTTTATCAGTAATGTTTTCCTTAGGGGAAGAGGGGCAACTAAAATAACCATGACTCTCATTGGTTGGATTTTCTATCAAAATATCTTCTTTAGAGATATTAGGAGAATGTCCACTTTGATTGTTATGATTGACTATGATTTCATTCCTTTGTCCCATAATGTCTTCTAAAATAGGATAGGTAGGGGAGGAAACATATAGAGGGTTGCCATAGATCTTAAAGGTTTGATCATGTAACACCAACCTATCATCCTCACTTACAATATGATTGTTACGATTCCTTACAACTACATCCTCTTTTACTAAAACATTCTCACAATCAAGGGATGAATGGAAATTAGGTAAGGTGATGTTTATAAATGTGTTTATGATATCATTCTCTTGTGCCATAATGTATTCCCAAGGGGGAGGAAAAGAAGGACAAGCAAGACTTTTATGTTTCTCAACGATTGTATCTTCTTTCAGCAAGATACCTTCATCACTAAAAGGAGAGGTATCGGGAGAAGCAAAATTATGATCGTGGTGGTTATTTATGATTGTATCCTCTTCTATCACATCACTCCCACAAATAGGAGAGATAGGAAGGGGTGTAGATTTAAGGCAAGCATCAACATTTTCATTTATGTTCACTAAGAGACTCTCATAACTGGGAAATGTATTGAATGAATTTGATTAACATGCTTATGGACTAAATTTTTCTTTGTAAAATTGGAAAAGACAGATGCAAACATTTGTAAAAAATAATCTATACAAACTCAAAATGGAAAGAGACTTAAAATGCAATTCAATGACCTAGAATGAAATGTGTAAATACAATTTTCAGATTTTGAACAAGGTAATTTATTGATTGCACTATGCAACAATCTAAAAATGAAATATTGTAAATGCAAATTTGGAATTAAGAAATGCATGAAATGAACTTATTTAAGCTAGATCTAGTGAAATGCATGTAACAGAAACTCAGCCAATTGAAGCAGATAACTAATGACAACAAAAAAAAGTGAAGAAACAAGGTTTTCAATGTTGTAAAAGGTAGTTTGAGGTCTGATCTGGGACTAATTTTCCCAGAGGGACATATGAGTCCCAGTTAGGGTTTTTGGAGGGGTCAAAATGCTAGAAAATTCACAACACAAAAATCCCAAAAAGTAGGCAAAACAACTTGTCCTAGCACTAAATTTCCCAAAGGGGTGTATGAGTCCTAGATTAGGGTTTTTGCACCAATTTTAGCAAATTTTGAGTTGTTTATAAGGTTGCTAACATGTATGATGCCTAAACTATTTGCAATTGTAGAATTTTAGTGAAATTTAATGATCTAAGATGCAAAAATGTAGCCTATATTCACTTTCACTAATGCAATATTTTGAAACCCTAGATGCCAATTAACTAATGCAAGACCTAATGCAAAGTTAATGTAAGCTAGATCTAGGACTTTGATGCACTCCAAATCAGAAATAAGGTGTTCTAAATGCAGGTTCACCAAAATGTAACAATGGAAATAGGGTTCCCCACCTTTTAGGAGATGGAGCACAAGGATATGGACCTATTTCACTCTTATTGCATTCAAGGAAACCTTAGAGATCTCAATCTAAGAATAGAATGAGAGAGAGAGATCTGCTAAAGGTTGTCCTAGGGTATAATTAGAGACTAAAAAGGGGTTAACCACCAAGCTAGGGCTTGGAAAGACAAGTAACATGCAAAACCTAATAATCAAATCTAATGATGTGCAAAACTTGAAAAAATAACTTAGAAATGAATGCAAATAAGAACAGTAAATTGAGAAATCAGAGAGGTGCACCGGGAAACCTATAGAAGCTCGAAACAAGCTCTGAAATGCTGAAAATGTTGATTTTAATGCACACTGCGACTTATACGCTAGGATGGCATATCCCAAACTAGGGTTTCTATGTGGAAATAGGAATCTAGAACTGTTCAATCAGGATCTATAAAAAAATACCCAAAAATAGGTATATTAGGACTCATACGCCACAAGTGGCGTATCAATCCCATTTTGTCATGAAGTGTCCCAATAGCAGAATTTTGAAGCAAAACTTTGTGATCCTCTAAAGATGGATCAAATAAACCTTTTCCCACTAGTTTCATGTAGATAGATTGGATATCTTGCTCCAAATCTGAGTTTCTGTGAGCCTTGAAAACTTTACATGACAACTTTCACAACTTTTACAACTTTGCAATCTTGATACTTTTGAAGGCTTCAAATCCATTTTTTTCAGCCTATAAACTTGCAATCACACAAAGAGAGAGAGAGAGAGAGAGAGAGAGAGAGAGAGAGAGAGAGAGAGAGAATGTTGTTTTGTTAGGGAATAGGGTTTTTTCCTTGGTCAAACCTCATTTAGGTAATTAAACCAAATGATGAAACAATGAAATAAGGACATGAAACATGAAATGATGATACCTTGGATGATGTCTTGGAATACAAATCTACAAATTAACATGAAGTGGCCATGAAGAATGTAGATCTTGATCTCAAATTGGATGTGAGACAATGCTTGCAAATGGATCTTCAATGCTACATCAACAACATGCTTTATGCATTAGTCCTTTGACATGATGATGTGTCTTGAATTGCTACAACAAATGATGAAGAAATCTACCTTTGAATGCTTTAGAAATGCTCTTAAATGTCTTTGAATACTCTTGTGAAGTCTTGTAATCACAAACTTGCTATTAGGAATGCTCTCTTGAAATTCTTGGGTGAAAATGAGTGAAATAACCTTGTATTTATACTTGTTTATGCCAAATTCCTTGGAATTACAACACTCCAAGCCAACATCAGATCTAGTGAAGGTGTCCACCATGCAAACAAAACACATGCTCACAAGGGCTAGTGAAGCTAGGTGTTCACTAAGTGAGCCCCAGGGGACCATATCAAAGCCATACCTCCATGAATTTAATAAGGTACAAAAATGCAACACAACAAGAAAGAGGGATGTTCAAAGGGATTTTACATAGTTCGTGTGAGGTCTTAATCTTAGGGGACATCATGCTTAATGTCTCAAAGAGAGGACAAGTGCAAGGTCTCATCTAGGGGAACATTGTACTTAATGTTTCCAAGAGAGGACAAGTGCAAGGAAATATCACGCTCTCAGAGGAAATCAAACCCAAAGACTACCAAGAAAGGAACGCATCGCAAGAAGAAAGAAAATCACACAATGAAATATGAGTGTCGATGTATGCCCCCACTTTAACGCAGTTGCTAACACCATTGTTGTGAGCAAGTGCTTTAAAGTAGAAGAAGACATGAGAGCTTACTCAGAAATCCCTATGCCAAGTCATATGTTTCCAATAAGCTATGTCATGCAATAGGACGAAAGGGTTGCCCCCAAAAATACAATGCTAAAGATAACTCAATACATCACATGCGAGCCAACTTAAGGCATGTCGTCCACATCCCAAGCTTGCTCTTACATATACATGGAAGGTAGTCAACTATCCAGAAGAGACAACGACAAATGACATACGAGGACAACACTACCTAACCCCTTGCCCCCACTTAGTGCAGGACAAGGGTGAGCCAAGATGATTGATGCGAAACATGCTAGAGTGAAAATCAGTATCAATTAGAGGAATTAGGTGCCCCCACATAAGGAATAGCACCAAACTCCTTGAGATGTTGAATTTTACTACTCAAAGCCCCACATTCATTAGTAGAATGACCATGAACTCTATGATACGCACAAAATAAACTCCTGTAGTAAAATTTATTTTGAGTTCTTGGAGGAAGGGATATCAAATGATCTTGGAGGAGTCTCAACAAGAAACTTTCTTGATCAATAGTAGAGGATATTTTGTTATTTTGCGACAAAGATATCTCTTGCTTAGTATAAGATGTCATACCTACACAAGACCCTTTAGAATGTGAGATTTTGTTCTCTCCTTTACTGGAGGGTGTAAAATCTATCAAATTCAAATCATAAGTGTTTTACATGATGACATTAATGTTAAGCGAGGACTTCTCTGTATCTTTCAAATGATAATAATCAAGACCACTAGTGTCTATCAGTTCATGATGGGGTGATCCCACAATAGTGGTTTACAATTTTTGGCCAAACTGGACACTGAAATTTTTATTTTTAACTAAATCTTCACATTCGGGCACCTATAGCGGTTAAACCGTGAGGAATTTCAAGATGATGCAAACTAGAGTCTCGTCACATTTTTCCTATAGATTCTAAAAATATTTTTTTCAATTTTTTTGGAATTAGATTGCACTTCTTTTTCCATCTCCCACAAAAAATGGGTTTTTTAAACAAACAACATTTTTAAAAAGTGACGCACACCGTATAACAAATAACTTTTTTTCATGAAGGATAAAATTCTAATTCTTTCGAATTTACATTTGTGACTCTGATATGTAGTGCTTCCACTTGGTTAGATAGTTTTTTATTGAATATTTTTTCTTTAATCAAGTTTTGAAGTCAAACAAATGACAATTCAGACATAGCGCGACCGTATAACGCGTAACTTTTTTTGTATATATCAAAATTCAATTTTTTTTTTGTTTTGGATCAAGGACTTCAATATCTGGTGCACTCATATTTTTCAAAAAAAAAATTTGATAATTTGTTATTTTTCCACATGTGTAGAACAAAGACCTTCATTTTAAATGAAAAACCTATGTTTAATAAAACTAAAAAAACAAATACATAATAAAACCAAAACATATTAAAATTATATTCATTGTATAGCTCATTTTGAAGACTACCTGATTCTAGTTGGGTTTATAAATATTCCCCCATTTTCATCCTCAACTCGAGCTTCAAAGCGTAAAAATTTAGGGTTTTTGAGTGATTAAAGTAAAAAATTAGGGAAAAGGGGGGTTCTAGCGAACCAGGGTTCATTCGAACCCCCTTAATATGCAATTTTCCTTTTATTTTTTGGGCGGGAAATGTGGCCCCAGTAATTAATGGGTTCGCTTGAACCCTAGTTTGGTCGAACCCCTTTATGGTTCGGTTGAACTTGTAGGTTCATGCGAACCCCTAAAACCAATTTTTTTGCCATGGGGTCATTTTTTCTCAATTTTCCTTCCTCCATCAAATTGTAAACCACTATTGTGGCTTCACCCGATGCACTACTGTTAAAGTCGGCTTAGAGGAATCTTTTGTGAGAGTGTTGATGTTGAGTGAAGGTTAGTTTATTTCTATCAATGGACAATAACCAAGACCATGGGTTGTTTCTTACGTGTTAGGTTCTATAGGGACACAGATACCTTGTTCTCTAGCACCACATTCTTTTCCACTATAGCCCAGTTGTTTTATAAGTTCGTAACCTCTTCTATAAAGCTTTTTCATTTCTTTAGGATTTGGTGGTTGTTGATAATCAGTTTCATTGATTTTTTTTGTATAAAATTTTCTTTTTATTCTAAAGTGGTTGAGGTGGATGCTTTCGAAGGGTCTTCCAAATTTTGTGTTGACATTATAGCTTTTTATTTTCCCTTGTTTGAATCCTTGTTTATGATCTTGCATTCTCCCATGAATGTAGGTTCAAAATCCAAGAAACCCCAATAATCTTCTAATAGCTTCGTGACTTCTTCTATGTGTTTTTCTTTGTCTTTTTGTTGCACGGGTTCTACTTGTGTAGTTGGTGTTAATGTTTTCAAAGAATTATCTTTAACTTTCTCAATGTTAAAACAATTGTATGGTTCAAGATCGACTTCGAGTGTGTACACTTTGTTGTTGTAGATGTATTTCATTTTACGATGAAGAGTCGAAGGCATTGCATGCATCTCATGAATCCATGGTCTGCCTAAAAGGAGACTACACAAAAGATCATTAGGCATAATATGGATCATGGTTTGTAATGTAACTTTGTCAAATTTAATAGGTAATGTGATCATCCCAAGCAATCGTTTTCCCACGTTGTCAAATCCACTAATAGATAAAGAGGTGGGTTGGATTTTTGATTTATCATCACCAAGCTTATCCAAAAGGTTTATATTACACACATTAAGGGTGGAGCCATTACCAACAAGGGTTTGCTTTATCCTTGTGCTATTGCATTGAGCTATGATCATGAAAGCATCATATTGTTTTTGCACCTGTAAAGGAGGGCGCTCACTTTGGTGGAAACCAATGTCAACATTTATTCCTTGAATCATTGTTGCTATGTCATTCAAGTTTGCACTAGAGGGGACGACAACTTGTTGCAAGGCTGTTTGAAGCATAGTGTGATAATTAGGTGAATTCTAAATTAGGTCCCCATAGGGATATCTTTGCAAGAGTATTCTTAAGTTGTTCAACAAGATCATACTCCTTCCACCTATGCGAAGTTAAACGAGGAGCCCTAGGAAAAATGGGATTAGGCAATGAGAGGGATGTTGAAGGTGTTTGTCTTGGTTGCAAATTTTTCCTAGTATTGTATGTATGAGCAACGGTATTGTAAGACGGTTGTTGTGAAACATTGTTCTTAGGTGGTTTGAGGATAAGGACGGGTTTGTTTTGAACTTGTGGTTTTTGAGAAGGTGGATAAATGATAAGTTTAGGCTCAAGAGAGTACTCCAAGGGGTATCTAATGTGCATAACCTTAGAGACCTACCCTTATTTTCATGATCTCTTAGTGAAGGGGACTCGAATGTTACTTCATCATCTTCATCTAAGGGCACCATATCATTATTGTCAATATTATCCTTTTCTTGCACCATGATATCCTCCCTAGGATGGGAGTTTTTAGGAGAACTATAAACTAGATGTTCATGACATTCAAAGGTTGATTCTTCTAAAATGACTTCATCATAAGTAAGGGATTTATTAATGGTTGGATTTTCTTGTTTATCAATAGTGGGGATATTAGGAGAAGACTCTATTTGATTGTTATGATTGTTCATGACTTTATCCTCTTTCTCTAAGCTCTCATTCTCTTTTGCCATACTATCTAGCCTTGTAGGAGAGCTTGTAAGATGTTCATTGCATTCTATGGTTAGATTTTGTAAAGTAACTTCATCACAAATAAGGGAGGCATCAAGAGAAGGAAAAATAGGATTACCAAATAGATCATTCCAAATGGTAGGAGCATTAGGGAAGGGAGGAACAAGATTCTTATGACTCTCAATAGGTGCATCTTCTAACACTAAGTTAACCTCTTCACATCGAGGAGGAGAAGGAATATTTTGATTATCATGGCTATCTATGATATCATCCTCTTTCGCTAAAACATTCTCACAAGCAAGGAATGAATGGAGACTAGGTAAGGTGATGTTTATAAATGTTTCTATGATTTCATCTTCTTGTTTTCTAATATCTTCCAAAAGGGGAAGAGGAGAGGGACAATCAAGATTCTCAATTCTTGTATCTTCTTTCACCAAGATACCTTCATCACTAATAGGAGAGGTATCAAGAGAAGAACAAGTATGATTGTTATGATTGTCTATGCTTGCATCCTCTTGTATCATACCATCCTCACCAATGGGCAATGTAATATTAAGGATTGTGTCAATGGTTTGATCTGCTTTTTCTAAGATGTTCTCATAACTATGAAAGATAGTAGAAGGATGACTAACATGTTTCTTAATGACCTCATTTTTATATTCTAAATTGAACTCATAAGAGGGGATATTGTACTTATGCAATCCATTTTTAACCATATCAAAGCCACATCTCTTGAAAGAAAACATGTTATCATGGAAAAGTAAATAAAGTGCAATACTATGAACAAGGTAATTTGTTGATTACATTATGCAACAACCTAAAAGATGAAATGTTGTAAATAAAAATTTGGAATTGAGAAATGCATGAAATGAAGCACTTTAAACTAGATTTACTGAAATGCATGGAACAACAAGTCAACCCACTTAAACAGATAACCAATGACAACAAACAAAAGTGCAGAAAAGCAAATTTAAACCTTGGAAACTATAACTTCAAACTCAACAGGGACTAAGATGCTAGCAAGGGCATCTTGGTCCTACTGAAGGAATTTGGAGGGTATAGAAAGTGGAATAGAAAGCACACAACTCAGACAGGGTTCTGAGCTAGAAACCCACATAGGGACTAAGATGTAGAAAAGGGAATTTTTGTCCCAGAAGAGGTTTTGTTCAGAAAAATAGCAAATTATGGGTTGATAATAGTGTTCGCAAGTTGCCTACCCAGGGACCTGATGTTTAGAAACAGAAAAATGTGCAAATGAATGCAAGAAAAAGTAACTAGTGACAAACAATTGAATGCAAATTTGAATGCATTTTTTTCAATTTTGTATGCAATAACAATGTTTCTAAATGCAATTAGGATGATGAACAATTCACTTTTAAATTTTTTAATGAGATAAGATGATGCAAGAAAGCAAAAATGCAACCTATATGCACTTTCACTAATGCAATGCAAGAATGAATGCAACCTAGATCTCAGACTTTTAATGAACTCCAAATTTAAAAAATGAATGCTCTAAAATGTTGAGTTCACCAAAATAAACAATACCTAGGGGAATGGATGCTTTATAACTTAGGTCCTAGAACACCACTTTTCTCCAATTATCATTCAAGTATGTCCTAGGAATCCAAATTGGATTGACTATCAACCTCAAAGGTGAGTTAATTCTCAACAAGGAAGACCTCTAAAGGGGTTCTTTAAGCTTTTGAGGGGTTCACCACCAAACAAAATCTTGGAAAAGACAAGTAAACATTCAACTCACAAAACCTAATAATGTAAGCTAAATGCTGAGTGAAAATGATGAAATAATGACACAAGTTAGGATATGTGTACCTGGAAAGTCTGGAAATGTGATGAAGATTCTAGAAATGCAAAGAAGCTGTCAAAATATTCTATGGAGAACTAAGACGCCCTTACTGTTGTCTTAGTCCCACTGCTATTTTTCAGGGCAGATGCAAAATCTTCGGATGCCGGAACAGGATCCAAAAGAATCTCTGCAAAATTCCATTTAGAGGACTAAGATGCCCTTACTACTATCTTAGTCCTGATCTAAATTTCTAGAATCTCTGAATGTGGTCCTGAGGCTTGATTTCTGCACCTCCTTCTTCTTCGATCTTCGGTTTTGAAATTTCCAAATTTGTCATGTAGGTGAGTTTCTGTGAAGATGACAACTTTGCAATGCAAACTTACAACTTTGCAATGCAAACTTACAACTTTGCAATGCAAACTTACAACTTTTCAACTTTGCACTTCAAATGATCTTCAAATATTCAACCTAAATTTTCAATCACAAACACACAAGAGGGGGAAAACTTGTTAATTGTTAGTAAATGGGGGTTTGCCTTGGTCAACCCCCTTGTTGGTAATTAAACCTTGAAATAGAATGAAATGAAGAAGAAAAATGATGAATGAACAAAGTGATATGTTGCAACTCACCAAACCCTTGTAATAAGGTGTTGCGAATATGCTTGAAATGGCTACAATGGATGTGGTTCTTGACTCTTACTTGAATGATGTCGATCTTTGAAACACTTGCTTGAATCATAAACCCTACATACTTATAAACTTTCCTTAGGAATGAATACTTGAATGCTTGTTATCAAAATGAGTGAAGGAACCTTGTATTTCTACTTATCTATGCTTAATATCCTGAAATTACACCACAACAAGCCGACATATGAATTCATTAATTAAAGGAGGCTAAATCCTACCAAGATTTGAAATTAAATCCTGATAATACCTTAAGGGGAACTAAGACGCCACCTATGGCGTCTTAGTCCCAAGACATGAAGCTCAGGGAACATACTCCAAAATGAGGCCCATTTAAGGTGCCTTTGAAATCAGGGTCCCAAGACCTTTTGGGGACAAAGATGCCCTAGGTGGCATCTTAGTCTGGACCCAAAAATTAGGGAGACAGCCAAAATAATTAAATTATCATTTATCCATTGATGTTTATCAGGATTAGCCATAAAAAGATTTAATTCATTAGGCTTGTGGATGTAAAATAGGACCAATCAAGACACAAATAAGGATAAATAAAGCAAGGTGGGCCCAAACAAGTGTGAAAATGCAAGGGTATGCATTTTCCTACACTATACCTTGAATCACTAAAAACAACTAGGGAGACATTAATTGCTAAAGATGTACAAAATAGAACCCTTCTTATGTTGTTACAGAGTATACATATTCATTTATAGTTAAAACATTCTACATTTGATACCCTAGAATAACATGCAAACTTAACTAGGCCCAAATACTAGTTTGACATACCAACCTTATGTACATGAACAGGCACTATTATATTCTTCATTACATTTAGTCCAACCATTGTGAGAGCCTTGAGATGATGAAAAATATTAATGACATACCAACACCATATTCATAGTCATCTTCTCTTTGACAAGACCATGTTCCAAAACATATGAAAATTGCTTACAAGTTAAAATATGTGTGGGCAACAACAATAAAATTTGCTCAGACTTGCAAAATACTACTACAGTAATGGTTCCTATCAATTTTAGTGTGCTAGTTCATGGATAGGTTGAGATATCTGCTATAGACATTACCAGGGGATGACACGAAGAAAATGGGTTGCAAAAAACCCTAATAGCCATATTAAATAGATTGTGAGTCACTTTCAACATTTATTCCTTTTCAAATCTACACATGCAATGATATAAAAATGAATTTTGGGTGTCATTTGAATTGATCTAAACATTTGTAGAAATCTATTAAGCTAGTTTTAGGGGTTTTGGGTCACTTTATCTCTATCATTGTAACCAACATACAAATCTGACACATAGAACAATTTAATGACCAACATTAATGTCGCTATATGCCTTCACCTTGCCCTCACAATATCTGGGTGATCAAAAAGCAATAATTAATAATATTTACTCATTGTATGCTCTCACCTCACCCTCATGAAATCTTGATGATTAGAAAGTAGTAAATATTATATTAAAGTTGGTTGATAATATTACACGTGTTAGACAACTCTTACTTTCCTATTATTGGCATATACATGATGATGTTACACTAATCGTGCAATTGTAGATAATTTAGTTAATAAATCAAGGCAATGGTTGATGAAGAAGAGATGGATTTTGACTATGATAGATGATTACTACCTAAAATAAAAAATCAAATCTATAATGTGGATCGAGATGATTGTGCTATGAGACTTCTAAAAACCATGTGATAATTTGGTTCACTTTCATAGTTGTGGAATCAACCTCCATGATTGTGGATTTGAATTTGACTCATAAATTTAAATTTTGTGAATTTGTTGCCTAGAATCTATTAGACTTGACTTGTGCATAAAAATGGGTGGTGTTAATAAACATTGTTTAAGAACTTGCTAGGCAAGGTGATTCTCCCTTAGCCAAACCCTTACTACTATGTCAACACTATAGGGAATTGTTGGAAGAAAATAAGAAAACATGCAATGATACCCAAAATACTAATACAAGTTGATGGTATAATGTTGGTGATCTAATATAGTATGGATGTATCTTTAATTATTATGGATGGATGTTAAGATGTATACTAAATTTGGGTTCTTTCTTAAATGCAAAATCATAACACACAAATTAATAATTTTATTTTCAAGTCAACACATAGCAACTAATTGAAGGAAGTCGTCGTGGGCCCACACTTAAATTTAAATTTTAAAACTTTAAAGATCTTTCCTCACCAATGTATCTAAATTAAAGAAATATATGGATAAAGTGATGATTAAGACCAATCCTTGAAAATGTCTACAATAAAATTAAGAATTATAATTATTTGTCAATTAATTTACTAAAATATATCAATTGTCTATTAATAATTAATCTAAGAACAAATAAATTAAAAAGAATCAAAATCAAAGAATAAAAATACACACTATACATTTTCCACCATTATATATATAAATGCTTTACCATTTTTATGTGTTGATTATTCACATGCTATACATATTAAAACATTCACTAAAAACCCACCTTCCACTTTAATTAGGGTGAGTTTATACCTATTAATTGGGGTGCTTTAATGGTTGAGAAAATATTTGCATATTTAAAGACAACTTTTCAAGACTATAGAAAATAACAAATCATATAATATCATATAGATACACCAACAAGACTTAACTATAGATCTAACTTTAATTATATGTTCTATGAAACCTCAATAATTATTACACTCATGTGACATTACATTTGATAATATAAATCCAATCCTTAGATTTAAATTAACATTAAATTGATTCCCAAAAATAAATATAAAATACAACGAACATCTTCTATCCACCATCCTCACTATCCATTTTTAATAGAATAATAATTAATTAAAATACTACGATGTAAAATGCAGGGGAGTTGAAATCAAACGGATAAAATTAGAGTTAAAGTTCTACATGATTTCGTCGAGGATAATATTTGGAATTTTCCATTGAAAGTCCTCTGTTGTAAAGACTTATAATAGTGTGAATTAGGAGCAAAAACAATGGCGTACCCAAATCAATCATTCTGCAACATTTGCAGTAAAAAATATCACAAATTATCTTGAATTTTTAAATTGAATTTTTTTTTTTTTTTTTTAAATCAACATTTGGAATCAAACCCTATGATTGATCTACAAATTACCTTTGTGAATTTTCTCGATTCTTACAAAACGAATTACTATTTTAGGTATTTTGATATCAGAAAGTAAACTGTGCAATGCCATCCAGAACAAAATTCAGGTACGAAAATGTTGAGACGGCCCTAGCGTTAACTTCAGCTCAACCTCTCGAGAAGGCTGATGATGATCATGCAGTTTGTCACCCTCTACAGCACCAACCGGATTAGGATCAGGATTAGGGCATCCAGCACCGGCAAATTTCACGGCCGTCGGCCCAGCTGGTTTATCCATGGGATTCAAAGAAGTGACTGAGAACCCCGCTTCACAAGGCAAACAAGAAACCGAGGGCGAGCTCAGATTACAACTGCCAATATATTCCATTCCCGTGGGAGAGCACAGCGACGGAACGACCGGTTCATTGCAATGCCCGCCGGTCATAATCTGCAGGGGCGGTAACGCAGTTGGAGTCGCCAGCTGGTTACCCCTACTTCCTAGAGCATTCAGCCATGGAATTAGAGAACTATTTTCTGCAGCAGGTCCGAGGCCAGCCGGTTCGGAGATTCTCACACCCTGGAAGAAAAGAATCCCATGAGAAAGACAAACCCAAAGTAGAGGAATGAAAACAAAAAACATGAGATGTGAGAGTAAAATTTACTGGGCGGTAGGTGGTGCCGTCCGGTTCCACGATCCAACCGGCCTCGTTGCAGAGGGCCTTCAGGACTTCGTTATTATCACAGTTCTTTGGAAGCCTGTAATTTCCGTAGAGCCTAAGCCCTGAAAAAACTCTTGCCGCTACGGCTCTTCTCCTCCTCTCCCGTTTTATGTTGTTCTCTCGCTCTGTGCTGTTTGGCACCCTGTTGGCCGACGTCATATCTGCAGCAGCACAGTGGAAAGACTTTGAGCGCGGTATCACAATTCACAGCTCTTATGAAGGAAGCGGCTCAGCATCGGTCGACCAACGGAGTCCCTGCTTTAACTGGCTAATTAATTGAAAAACAGGAGCCTAATTTCCGTTTTCCAAAAGGGGGACTGATTACACGGTTCTGTGTGGGACCCGCGAGTGCTAAAGGAAGAAGCGTTCAAATAGTTTGGATTTTACAAGGATTCCGCGTTGCACGTGTGTCAGCATATTTCCCGTGATCTGTTCATTGGAGGTAATTTTGGATACCGTAACGTGCGAGCCGTCAAATATAATTGTTGCCAGTCCAGTCCAGTCCAGTACGGTTAACTGACGAGGTGTGCCTTCATCCCTTAGACCGTCCGGCAGAGCTCCGGACCTTCGTTACCTGCTTGCAGTTGGCACTGTCTATGCAGGTGACAATTTGCACCGATGGCATAGATGGGCATCCGAACGCTGACATCCCTGACATACCTACTGCCTCTGATGGCTGTAGTCTGCCGTCCACCGGTTGTCCTGTATATTAATAGCATACCCTAACTGACAGCCTCCTCCTGTATTTTTTATTTTCGATACCTTTCGTACAGCGGCGAAATAACAATAATTTATAAATATTTGCAAATATAATATTTTGGTATGTTTTGGAGATTAATATTTAAATTTGATTTTTATAATACATTTTTTTTATATTGAGGGGGAATTTCTAAGATTTTTATTTTTTAAAGGACCACAATGGTTATGACTCTTCTAGAAGTTTGGTGGTATCATATACATAATATTGTGTTTGACTATTGCAAGAGGAAAATATATCTTTTTTATTTTAATTAAATAATAGGGTTAAATTAATACTTAATTGATTTAGGTTTTAGAGTTAAAATTGATCATGTACTTAATATTATAAGTAATGTATAATAAGGATTTAGTTTTAGATTTAAGGAAGATTTAGTTTAATAATTTTTGAAAAATAAATGTACTCACATTTTGAATTGTATTTAGATTTAATTTTTTAATTAATTATTATAATTTTGATTTGAATGTGTATTTGTATTTACAGTTAATAATATTATTTTTAAAATGTTAATTTTATCTTTATATGTCTTTTACAAATTTATATTTTTCTTTAAATATTTTTTTATATTTAACAATCTTTTAAAAGAGATATTATTTGAATTGTGCTTGTATTTAATTTTTTGATTATTTTTATATTTAATATATTTTTTATAATTTTGATTTGAACTGTGTTTTTATTTATAGTTAATAATATTATTTTTAAAAATATTAATAGCGCCTTTAAATTATTTGTATTTGTATGTTTACTACAAATTTATATTCTTCTTTAAATAATTTTTATGTTTGACAAATCTTTTAAAAGAGTCTTGAATTTTTTTTTTATAATTTTCAATTTAAATTGTATTTAATATCTATCTTTTTTATATAATTATTTATATGTTGACTAAAATATTACATTCTTAACTGATTATTTAAATTTTTAATAATTTTTAATTTAAATTTATTCTTTACCAAATTGTTTCCATGAACCTTAAGGTTTTATGTCACTCAATGATTTACTCTATACAATTTTTTCCAAAGAGGCTCTTGCTTCAAGAATATAGGTCAACAGAATTTTAAAAAAATATAACATAACAACATAGGTACTTGCCATTAGTTTTTCTTATACTACAAATATTTTTAACAAAATTCTTCTTTTCCTTTGATTTTTTTCCTATCACAAATATTTTCAACAAAATTCTATACAAAAGGACATGATTTCCTCTAACTTTCTTTATATTGTGGGAATTTCTTTGCCTACAATTTTTATTATACTAAAAATGTTTTCAACAAAATTCTAGACAAATGAATATAGTTTCTTTTACCTTTGTTTATATTGTGTATACTTCCAAAAAAAAGAAACAATTTTGAAGTATCAAAACTTTAGGTCCACATTTCTTCTTCAAAAAACTAAAAGAAATTAAATCATCAAAAGATGATTTTTTATTTTAATGTGAAGCATGGAGTCTATAAGATAAGTTAGATTTAAAAGAGCATTCAATTTGTATAAAATGTTCTATTGAGATAGTATGAGGTTAAGGTTATCACTCTCAAGGATTGATACTTTAAGCTAGAGTAATAGAGATTGGATAACATTTTCATAATTTAAACAAGGGTTGTAAAGACTAAGTTTACATCAATTAGAAAATTATTAAACATATAAATAATTTAAATAAAGACACAAGCTCTTAAAAAAAGAAAAGAAAATAATAATTAAAGAGTAGCGTAAGCACTCAAAAATAAATTAAAATAGTTTATAGAAACAATTTTATGTCACTTTTAAAAATTATTAAGAGTAGAAATCAATGTAATATGTGACTAAATTTAAATTATTTTTCAAAAATTATTAAAAATTTAAAAAATCAATTAAAAATGTAATATTTAAGTCAACATGTAATAATCAGTTAAGAATGTAATATTTTAGTCAACATACAGACATTAAATACAATTTAAATTGAAAATTATAAAAAAAAAATTCAAGACTCTTAAAATATTTGTCAAACACAAAAATTATTTAAAAAAGAATATAAATTTGTAGTAAACATACAAATACAAATAATTTAAAGAACTGTTAATATTTTTTAAAATAATATTATTAACTATAAATAAAAACACAGTTCAAATCAAAATTATAAAAAATATATTAAATATAAAAATGATTAAAAAATTAAATACAAGCACAATTCAAATAATATCTCTTTTAAAAGATTGTTAAATATAAAAAAAATATTTAAAGAAAAATATAAATTTGTAAAATACATACATAAAGATAATATTAACAAATTATTAAACTGTAAATACAAATACACATTGAAATCAAAATTAAAAAAATAATTAAAGAATTAAATCTAAATAAAATTCAAAATGTGACTAAATTTATTTTTCAAAAATTATTAAACTATATCGTCCTTAAATCTAAAACTAAATCCTTATTATACATTACTTATATTAAGTACATGATCAATTTTAACTCTAAAACCTAAATCAATTAAGTATTAATTTAGCCCTATTATTTAATTAAAATAAAAGGAGATATTTTCCCCTTGCAATAGTCAAACACAATATTATGTATATGATACCACCAAACTTCTAGAAGAGTCAGAACCATAATGGTTTTTAAAAAAAAAATCCTAGAAATTCCCCCTTAATATAAAAAAAAACGTATTATAAAAATCAAATTTAAATATTAATCTCCAAAACATACCAAAATATTATATTTGCAAATATTTATAAATTATTGTTATTCTGCCGCTGTACAAAAGGTATCAAAATTCAAAAATACAAAAGGAGGCTATCAGTTAGGGTATGCTATTAATATACAGGACAACCAGTGGAGGGCAGGCTACGGCCATCAGAGGCAGCATGTATGTCAGGGATGTCAGTGTTCGGATGCCCATCTATGCCATCGGTGCAAATTGTCACCTGCATAGACAGTGCCCTTGCAGTTATTGCCATATAATGAGGTCTCATAAATATATACCGTATATAGTCACTTTTGAGAATGGACCTTTCGTGGCCTTGTGAAGGGAATAACCCTCAAGTGGATGAGTTCTATATTGTTTCTCTTTTTAATTCTGTTGTAGTCTATTTTGTTTCAATAAAAAAAAATATATATTTCTAAGTGTTTGTAGATAAATCCTTTGTCGGAAGAAAATAATAAAATAATTGGCATGAAGAAAATAATAGAGCTACTTTTTATAAGATTGTAGACACTGATATGACCGTAATCAAGTGTTTGATATTATGATTGGCAATGTGCATTAGTAATCAAATTTTAAGCGGTTTACTAACCGTATAGGAGTGTTAGATGAATTATTTAGCACAAATCTGCATCGTCCCCTACAAAATATCTGCCAAGAAATTTCAGCCTCTTTAGGCAATTCTATTGCTGTAAGTTAATGTGATGTACCTGTTGCAGCTATTAATATTGCAAAGGAAAATTATTTTACAACTTCCATTTATGTGTAGCGAGCAATCACAATTTGAAATAACTATCAACTTTAGAGAAACATGTAAGTATATTAAAAATCATAATTTTTGATTGGTTATAAGAAAAAATAAATAATAGGCAAAGTAATTATGATTGTTTTAGTTCTGTTTGGACTAGTAAAAGATGGATTGTATCTGATTTTGTCTTAATTTGGTGATGAAATTAGATTTGAAAGCGAGGATAGCATTAAATAGTAAAGTGGGTGGATTTATTGAATTCGAGATAGTAAAATATTAAAATGTAATTTTTTTTAGAATATAGGTTATTAAAAATAGTGAGGGTTCTATGGGGACCCCTTTCTTTGAAATATTTTTCTACTTACATATTCATAAAAGTTTGTTATCAATAGAAATAATACATATTTCAAAATAAACGTGCACATACGTGAAACCTAAATAACAAATATGGCCAAGATTTCAACATAGAATTTTAAGGTTGATAAACAAAACCAAAAATTAAAAAAACTAGATAAGATCCAACATTTGCATTTTCATAGACTCCTCATCATGCAACCATACCACCTTTACCTTCACTCCACATATCTACTTCATGCAAAGCCACTTCCTCCACTCAATAAAGTCCCCAACCCAATTTTGAACCAAAATAAGTACCTTCCATAATAGGAACTTATTGCCATGAAAAACCTATATACAATATTTAGTAGGCACCGTTTTACCATAGGCAAGCAAATGCATTGCGAGTGCACTTGAACTTCTAGGACACCATAGTCATGATTGACCTTTAAATTTTTACTACTTTCCCAAGGTCATGGTAGTAAGCCCTAACCTCATGAAGCTCATAATAAAGTATCACCATCTCATGCACTAAGGCACAAGTCTACCATGCAAGCACTCCATGTGGCCTCCTTAGGTTTTTCCAACCATTGCCCACCTCTAGGAACACCCTTTCATAGCTAAATATTGATGGTAAAAATAGACCTACATAAGCCACACAATAGCCTTTCATTTAGGATTATATGTACCAACTTGTTGATAAATTCCTCTAATGTACAAGAATTAGATTTTGGTGGACCTACACCACCTAATATGTCTCTAATAAAATCAAGGGTAATAGCTTCATCATGTTTGAAATTTTTGGGAAATTTAAATACCTAGTCTATAGGTTTAACTACAAACTTTCATCATTAAGCGATGATACCTATTGGTGAGTTATGAATCTTAGACTACTACAATACATGGAAGTCTAAAATTTGCATGCAAATTAAAAATTAAGTTTTCTTAATCTTGGAATTGCCGTGAAAATATTTAATCCAGATTTAAAGTACTAAATAAAAAAATAGCAAACACTATTATTGCATCACATAACACATAAACTATATGGAGAAACCCTTGCAAGAAAAAACTCTATGAACAAGAGAGGCCAAACAAGTATTAAATTTGAAATCAAGACTACGATACTACCATACTTCTATTCTCCTCTTTGCCACCAACTTAGTAGCTCCTATGTACCTGTGAACAATATTTACACAACCAACTCTCTATCTTGTTCCTATAATCTCTTCAACCTATATATTTTATTCCTCTCACTTTTTATCTACCTTTGCCACTATCCAAGATCAATTTATAGAGTTATTGAAACAATAGAGAAGCTAAAAAAATAAAACATGGAACCCAAATTGCCTCTTCCCATTTCCAACACTTCAAAAATTTGGATTGCATCTTGAAATGTGAAAGGTTATCACAAATGTATCCAAAAAATATTTTTTCTAACTCTCCAACTTGGGGAGTGCCAAGAAACATATAATATAATGTCCAAAATGTCTTTTTCTTCACTCCCCGAAATGCCCAACTCAGGGAATTCCAAAAGACACAAGTTTGGAACTCAAGAGTCATCCACTCTTTCTCAAGTGCTCCACTTGTTGGTAGAACTTTCCACAAGTCATATTTGCCATTACTAATGAAGCTATCCTTCCTAATGAATGTATTATAAATGATAGGTGGAATTAAATATTACAAAAATAATCTCCAATAACACCCTAAGTGTCTAGAGATACATTCCAATGATGTTGGAAACATGTAAAATGACATACAATTTACAAGGTAGATGACACCTAAATCCTCATAGAAAATTTTTAATCACTTATTAGAGATCTCATATTTATGGAAAGGATGGTAAGGGGATGATTTTAGCCAAAACCAAGTCAATAAAAAAGGAAAATAAACCCCAAATAGAACCTAAGACTAGATTACACCATGCCACCTACAACCTTCAAACCATGTTGAAGTCACATGATAAACCATTATGCCCAACATCAATTTAATCCCTTTCCCATGCATTGAGTGTTATTAGCTATGCATGGGAGATAAAACCAATTTATCATGTAATGAGGTCTCATAAATATTTACCATATATAGTCCATTTTGAGAATGGACCTTTCATGGCCTTGTGAAGGGAATTTCACAATTTCACTCTTCATATAAGTTTATAACCCTCTAAGTGTATTAGTTCCTCCTTTGGACTCTTGGTATGATTTCTCTATTGTATATTTTTAATTCTATTATAGTTATATTTATTATTTATTATTTTGTTTCAATAAAAAAATTTATAATTCAAGTGTTTGTAGATATATCTTATTTATCGATGTAGTATAGATGTTTCTCATTATGTATGATATACACTCTTGACTACCTAACATTTAAGATATATTATACATCATGATATTGATAGTAGGATTCAATTGTATAGTTTTTGAGTCAAACTCATTGACGCATATTTAACACGAACTCATCTCTCATAAGTATGAATGATCCTTCTAGCATTCATTGCATCTAGGTGATGCACACAAACGTGAAGCATCATGACTTCCTAGGAGGTCACCCATTCTAATACTACTCTGTCTTAAGAACACTTAACCATGGAGTTTACCCCAAGATCAAGCTCACTTAGCTTGCTACCCCATTTGTAAAATCTTTTAGCAAGTGTTGTGCAGAAAATACCTCCCACTTATCAATGTATTATGGATACATATTTAGAAAGAAATAGAACACATTGAACATCTAAACAATAAATTAAATCTAATATAAATAATGGTTGCATAGTTATTAGTTTTGTTATTCCAATATATTCGGAAATTAGTTTATTCAATTAAATTATTTGTTGGTAGTGTAGATATATTTAGAACTATTGTTGATTGAATTGCTTATCAACAAATTGAAGATCATATGTAAAATTTAATGATATTTGGGTTATAGAAAGCATATTGAAATAAGGTAGCCTAAGGCATTTTAAAGCACAAATAATTAAATGATATAATGATTAGGTCGAGCATTGAAATGTATTAACATTATAGTTATTCAAAATAGTAGGAAGAAAAAAATGAGTGTATTTGTAGGGGTGTGCTTATTGTTGGTCATAATGTGTTGAGTCATCCTTAATTTGTATATTAGGTGAGGCCATCAAGTATAATATCACAATATTTCCTAATTTTACATTGTAACCCATTAATCATCAACAATCTAGAAGAAACCTTTCGAGATCCATGACAACGAAAGGGTAAGTGCACAAAGTTGAGTCCACAAAATGTGGAAGTTTTTGCCTTACCCAAAAAAATGAAATCGGCATTGCAAAAACGGGATCCCAATTTTCATAAACAGGATCCCGAGCCTAAATTCCAAACGGGATCCCACTTTTTAAAAATTGGGATCCCATTTGTTAAAGGGACCCGAATCGATGGACCCGAAACGAGATCTCAATTATTACAAAATGGGATCCTAATTTGTAAAAATCGGGATCCCATTTTGTAATAATCAGGATACTGTTTTAAGATGGTATTTATTTTTAAAAAAATAAACAAAACTCATTTCTACTTTGCATAGGATCCCGAATTGGCATGGGCGACATCGACTGTTTAACGACCTCCGGGTATGCCTCCACCCCCAATTTTTTGCTTTTTTTCATTTTTTATTGAATTTTTTAATACAAGAATAGACTTTAGCATTTTTTTTTCCAATTTATTTAGTGTTTTAAGCATTTTAATTTTGTGTAATACTAGAAATGATGATTTGTAGAAATAGATGAAAAAATGCAATGAAACCTGAAGATATTGAATAGAAAGGAAAAAATGAACCTTAAATTGTATTTTAAAAACAAAATTTAGCTTTTGAAACCCAAATTGTTCAATCAAACCAAAAAAAATTGCATTTGAAAACCCTAATCAAAAGGAAACAAAAAAAATTGCATTTCAAAACCCTAAATTGAAGTGAAATAAAAAATTACATTTGAAAACCCTAAATTCAAATCAAACAAAAAAATTGGATTTGAAAACCCTAGCTTGAAAAGAAACAAAAAAATTGCATTAAAAACCCTAATTGCTTAGATTGAAACCCTAAATTGAATTGAAACAATTTTTTTTTGCTAGAACCCTAAATTGAAATCGAACAAATCATTTTGCATTTGAAAACCCTGATTTCGAGCTCAAGAAGATTTGATAATGGAAAGAATTCATTTGCATTGCTTAAATGTTTTAAATTTCATTTGCATTGTATGGAGAAAACAATATGTTAAACTTTACTTTCAATGTTAAATTATTAAAGAATAGTTACAATTCATAAATTTTATCAATGTTTGCAAATTTAGTTAGCAAATTCCTAAATGCTTGTACAATCCATTTCCAATTGTCACTTAATTAGATAACATTTGCATTCATTTCTATTTTATGTTTTGATCTCTCTTAGTCATGCCTTGTTTCCATTTCTTGTTTGCATGTGTTTTCTCTTGTCTTTCGACAATCTTAACCCTCATTAGATAGTCAATTAGTTGTTAATTAGGCTTCTAGTTTAGTCTAAAATCTCAATTTGCACTAGTTACCTAGGCACTAAAAGAATCTAAATATTTTTCTTTTCTTTCTTTTAGGTTCTTTTAGTTCCAAACAATCCAACGTTAACTAATTTTATATCATAAAATTCATTTAAGTGGGAAATATTAATGAAAAAATGTTAAATAAAATAATCTTATATTCAATTAAAAAAAAATCCAGTTAAAATATACATCAAACTCAATCTTAATAATACATTTTATATCATAAAATTCATTGATTCAATGTTAACTAATTTTATATTATACATTTTATATCATAAAATTCATTTAAGTGGGAAATATTAATGAAAACATGTTAAATAAAATAATCTTATATTCAATTAAAAAAATATCCAGTTAAAATATACATCAAACTCAATCTTAATAATGCATAATTATGTGTTTCTATTACGGAAATAGTCAATCTATTTATAAAATCAAAAATATTCATCAACTAGTCACTAACTTGCAATTCCATTATTCCAAGGGCCACCCAAACTTCACCCTAAGTTCCCTAAACCCTAAACCCTGAACTCTAAAATCTAAATCCTTAACACTAAAGCATTCATTTTGTCCTAGGACCTTAAAATGAAATTTGGTTGCCTTAGGCAACTCCACCAAATTTTATTCCCTTAATCCATGTCATTTTTTCGTAGGACCTTACTTCATAGATCCCCTTAAGCCATCCTATTACCCTAAACCATAAACTCTAAACTCTAAACCCTAAACCCTAAAGCCATCATTTTTTCCTATGACCTTAATGAAATTTGGTTGCCTTGGGCAACTTCACCAAATTTCATTCACTTGAGTCATGTCATTTTGTCCTAGGACCTCATTAGGCATAGATCCCCTTAAGCCATCCTATCACCATAAATTGATGTCTTAAGGGATCCTAATATGACATTTCTTAAGGGGTTCAAATAAGTTCTCAAAATTTGGTGAAGTTGCCCAAGGCAACCAAATTTAACAATAATAAGACTGTGCAAGATTATACTATGAATGAGATTTCATGATCTAGGTTGGTCAGTTGAAACAAAAGCTATCTCAATCAATTATTTCATAAGAAAATTTTGTTCACTAATTTTCAAGTCCATTATTCCAAGGGACACCAAAACTTCACCCTAAGTTCCCTAAACCCTAAACCCTAAACTCTAAAATCTAAACCCTAAACACTAAAGCATTCATTTTGTCCTAGGACCTTAAAATGAAATTTGGTTGCCTTAGGAAAATTTACCAAAATTTATTCCCTTAAGCCATGTAATTTTGTCGTAGGACCTTACTACATAGATCCCCTTAAGCCATCCTATTACCCTAAACCCTAAATCCTAAAGCCATAATTTTTTCTTAGGCCCTTAATGAAATTTGGTTCCCTTGGGCAACTTCACCAAATTTTATTCACTTGAGCAGAGTCATTTTGTCCTAGGACCTCACTAGGCATAGATCCCCTTAAGCCATCCTATCACCCTAAACCGTAAATCGATGTCTTAAGGGGTCCTAATATGATATTTCTTAAGGGGATCAAATAAGTTCTCAAAATTTGGTGAAGTTTCCCAAGGCAGCCAAATTTAACAATAATAAGATCATGCAAGATTATAATATGAATGAGATAAATCTTGATCTAGGTTGATCGATTTATGGTTTAGGGTGATAGGATGGCTTAAGGGGATCTATGTAGAGTAAGGTCCTAGGACAAACTGACATAGCTCAAGTGAATAAAATTTGGTGAAGTTGCCTAGGACCTTAATGAAATTTGGTTGCCTTAGGCATCTTCACCTAATTTTATTCACTTAAGCCATGTCACTTTGTACTAGGACCTTACTACATAGACCCCCTTAAGTCATACTTTACGATAAGGGGTCCTAACATGACATTTCTTAAGGGGATCAAATAAGTTCTCAAAATTTGGTGAAGTTGCCCAAGGCAACCAAATTTAATAATAATAAGATCATGCAAGATTATAATATGAATGAGATTTCATGATCTAGGTTGATCAATTTATGGTTTAGGGTGATAGGATGGCTTAAAGGGATCTATGTCTAGTAAGTTCCTAGGACAAAATGGCATGGCTTGAGTGAATAAAATTTGGCGACATTGCCTCAAACCTTAATGAAATTTGGTTGCCTTGGGCATCTTCACCAAATTTTATTCACTTACATGCCATGTCATTTTGTAGTAGGACCTTACTACATAGATCTCCTTAATCCATCCTATTACCCTAAAACCTAAATCCTAAACTCTAAACCGTAAACACTATAATTCATAAATTGTCCTATATTAATAGTTAATTTTTTTTTCATTCAAGTAACATGCCTTAGACATAAATGAGGCTTACATATTTTATCATTTGTATTCAATTAGGCCATTTATATTGAATGGTTTAGGGGTATTTCCTAAACATGTATCTTACATTTTGAAATTACAAATCTAATGCATGTTCACTTATATCTTAGAGATCACATGGATCAATTCAATAATATTCGCAATCCACCTCCACGTCATCCATCTCCACCACCTTCACCTCCATCTCCACCCACTCCACCTCATAAGCCCCCACCTCCACCACCTGAAATCGATGGTGCTCATTTGCAAGCACGAATCAATGCCAATGTTAGAACCATCCAAGATTAAATCAACATTATTCAAAATGAAGAATGTATCACACCACCTATGAGGATGTTTGCATCTAGGATGCAAACCGTTGTTGATGTTAGGGCTATGGATGGGATCTTAGATGAGGATGGCTGGGATCTTAGATGAGCATCGACAATGGCTAGAGGAGAGGAGAACTTCTAATTCTGAAAAGGAAAACACAAAGAAATGAAGAGATGCAGTAGAGAGCCACAACAATTTATAAATTAAGACAATGATCTTATAGTTATGAATTTATGAATTTGGTTCGATGGATATTTTGTGTGATGAATTTATGAATTTGGTTAGATGGATATTTTTAGTGACATGAATTTATGATTTTGGTTCCAGATGTATAGTTTTAGTGACATGAATTTATGAATTTGGTGGAATTTGTGAACTTATAATGATGAATTTATAATAGTATATATTTTATGACTATCTACTAGATCATGATTTCTCCTGTTGGAAAAATGTAATATATATATGCATTAGACATAAAATTAGCTTTTTGTGAATTTTTAAAGTTTATTTTTTTAGTATGTACATGTATTAAAATTGCATGGTTCTAGATCTTAAATTTTGAAATTTTTATGTATGTACATAGTTTAGTTGAATGATGTATGCATGCAAATTATGCAACGTATTTTTTATTTTAAATGTATGTACATGTTAAATTTTGAACTATATATGGACATGCTCAAGTTCAATCAATGTATATGTATGTGTATGTATATGTATGCACATCCTATTTAAACAAATTTGCATGTGCATTTCAAATTTAACTATTTCTTGTAATTTTGTAAGTTTGTATGTTAATTTTGTATAATTTAATGCAGGTGCACTTATCTGATATCATGGATCAATTTAACATTGATGATATCATCAATCCACCACCTTAGCCACATCCACCTCCCCCTCCCCCTCCACCCCCTCCACCCGCTCAACGTAATATCCCACCTCTAGCACTCGTTGCATCTGATGAGGCT
>VDFB02130053.1:0-13591 GCA_007258455.2 Sequoia sempervirens | reverse complement strand
GAGTTTTAATCAGGCTGAAATGAAATATATATGTGTGTCACAAATCAGATATCCGATTTGGATTGGATATCTGATTTGTATCGGATATCCGATATGTAAATCTAGGTTTGGGCTTTGCTTTGGTAGTGTGTCGCACGACACCCAAGCCACATAAAAGTCAACTCGACATTTTGCATTTTGATTCGATGAAACACATAATTTTTGTCCATTACCACTTTGGCATACCATGATCCTACAAATTAAGTAGTAGATGAAACAAGAGATAATTGGATTGAAAGTGCTCGTATAAGAAAATAAGAGAATTGAAGAATGTTTGAATACAACGGTATAGAAAAAGTCTGATGAATGCTCTAAACTTGAATAGGAGGTAGTAAAATTGAGAGTAGAACTAGAGAATGAAAAACTCTGTGAGAATAATTTCAGATCTAGCTCTAATAAGCTTGGAGAAATACTTGTAGGAAAAAAACCAAGTAAAGACAAAGGTGGCCTAGGGAATGATGCAAGTGAAAGTTCTAAGGACAATCAAATGACTCAGGACAAAGGGAAGCATAAGAGGAAGTTTGCAAGGAGACAACCTAATGCACAAAGGTATCCCTCTTTCAATGGTATTTTCTTTTCTTGTAATAAATATGGTCACAAGGCAAAAAATGTAGGAAAATGATGAATCAGTTTCTTGGTTCTTTCTCTAGACAATATTTTTCATGCAAGAAGGTTGGACATAAAGCTATTGAATGCAGATCTCAGGTGAAAATGATTAGTGAAGTGATGATGAATAGGTTTAATGAAGTTAGAATGAATCAATCCTTTAATGGCTATTAATATACCTGTAACAAGTATGGACATAAAAAAATCAATGTAGATCAAGAAGTAATGGAGGTCAGACTAATCAGAAAATTATCATCTGCTATAATTGTAACAAACATGAACATATCTCAAAGATTTGCAGAAGTAAGAAGGGAAGGAAGTTTACTCCAATAGAGAAAAATGAACCAATAAAGAAGATCGACAAAGAAGAGATGAAGCAAGAGATGAATAAGATATGGAAGAAGAAAGAAGAAGAATAACCTAAAATTATTGATGTGTCTATGCCTTCATCCGGTATAGACAATTCCTCTGGGCATTAGACCTAGCATGGTCTTAGGAGGAGCATTATCAAATAATTGTAAAAACCCCCTGGATGAATGGTGTGTCAGAGGCTAGCATGAGGATGAAATGTGAAGATTGAATAATCAGAGGTTTTGGAAAAAGAACCAGATGAAAACATGCTGACATATTGATTTGCAGACCGAATTATGGTTTTCTATGTTGAGAAGAATGTTTTTAGCAACTTTTTGATTATTACTACATTTAGTATGAATTAGGGAAAATCGATGGTGTATAAGGTAAAATTTGTAAGCCTCTTTATTTAGTTGAGCACTTGAAGAGTTTGAAAAGGCATCTTGGAGTGATCTTGAAGCAATTTGAAGCATTTCTGAAATAAGTTGAAAAAATTATTACTGATACTCATTAATTATTATTCAGTCTGCGAAGGAAAAGAAGAAGTCTTATTTGAACATTAATGAATTCAAGAAAGTTAAATCATGGAAATGGAAAGATGATTGAGTGGTGGCATTCCACTAAAGTTGAAAGGAGTTGAATTTGAAGAGTTTCATCATAGAAAGATGAAGGAAATGGAACTAGGGCTAAAGGACAATGAATTACAAAGAATAAAAACCCTAGGTGTGGATTTATGGGGAGAATTTCCATGGTTTACTGATAAAGAGTTCATTTTGTTCATGTTGAGTTGATTCAAGAATGGCAACATTGTGTTGGACAAACCCTACCTAATTATGAAGGAATCGATTGAAGCGATTACTGACTTATGAAGTATTAGGGATGTTCCTAGAAATAAACCATAAAATACAAAGATGTGGAGGAACTTACTGGCATTAATAAAGACCCTTGAGCTCTATTGATAAAAACACTTGCAGATTAGGCTGTAAGATATGTTGCATACAACATTTCTTACAAAATCTATTTTAGAAGTCATGAAGGTTCGACTTCGACTATTGTTGTATATATTGCACATATGATGATTAAGGAAAATAGGTAGTTTGATTTGTGTAGCCTATTACTTGAAAATCTATTTGAGAATTCCCAAATGTTAGTGGTTGAGGGTTATCCCTTTTGGTTTGAATCTTTGCTTGTGTGCTTGGATTTTTTACTTTTTGAAGTCTCTACCAAGAAGATAAAATGTTGTGTGGGAATCTAGTATTCCTTTTGGGAAACAAGTCTACATATACTTGGAATCATTGGGGGATAATGTAAGTGATTGTAGATCATATTTCACATCCTTAACAACAAATCTATGCTATGGTATATCAGTACTAAGTTAGTTTGAAGTGTGTTCATCCTCCGGTAAGAGAGAGTTGGAAGTTGTCATTGGCGAGTCCCCTTCAAAACAAAAAAAGAGGAAAACTATTGTAACAAAAGTCTTAGAAGAGGAGAAGAATGAAGAAGATTTTTTTTCAAAATCCGATCAAGAGGATATATAGATGCTACTGGATAAGGGTGAGATGAAGATGATTGGTGAAATGTGGAATGTGTGCTCACTGATTGAGAAACTTAAAATTGATAATGTGCTGGTTGATTATTTGATGAATAAAGGTATTTTAGTTTCAGATGTGTCAGATTCCTGGCCAAATGATCTAGTGGAGATTGCTGAAGAGAGAACATTATTGGAAGGATCCAAAGGACATAAGTTCAAAGCTATGATTGAAAGAAGATGTAACAAAGCAAAGAAAGTGCTATCTAAATACATGAATGAGACAAATGAATGTATCAAAGAAATATCCAACATCTACAGGTATTGTCTCTAGTGGCTAACAACTATTGATAATTTTAGAAGTAGAATTGAAGCTATTGAAGCTGAGATGAATAGTATTGGAAAGAACTTTTATTTCTTGAAAAACATGGATGGAAAACAAAGAATAAGCGTTGGAGAATTATAGGTGGAATTTTTGAGTACTCAAAGGAAAAGAGAAGATATGGTTAGAACCTTTTGGTTGGTTAAGGAAGTTGTTGAGGTCTGGTTAGATCATCTCTCTAGAATTCTCTTTGATGTTGAAAAATTGTGAATGATTGTGTCTATCTTCTAATTAGACATCCTCCTTTACACAATTATCTTTGATGGAAGGTATGAGTGCAAGAATGAATTTGGTTGTGCTTGCATGGAAAATAATTCTTCTAATCATAAGAGAGAGGTACACAAAAATATTTCATGTAAAAAGCGTCATTCTTGTTTGAATTTGGAAGCTGGAAATCTTGTGTATATACAAAGTCATCATATACATATGTTTCCATCCTACCTTTTTGGTTTCCCTTTGCCATTGATGTCAAAGGGGGAGAGAGTCATATGAGTAAGGAGAATGATTATTTTGCAAAATTTTGGCACATGTTGCCATCAATGACAAAGGGGGAGATTGTTGGAAGAATGAAGAAGAGTCATCATCTCTACAATTTTTTGTTGTCATTGATGTCACCATGTTGTGATTTCAAGCTTAATTTAGTGCTTGATCCGGTATTTTGGTCTGGTATCTGAACCAATATTCAAGCTACACACTTTGGTATTCTAGTCTGCAATCCTCTGTAGTTGGTAGTTGATGCTTGCGGTTTTGGGAAATAGTTTATGATTGTTGAAGGCATGTATGTTTAGAATCTCTTTTGCTTCAGTGCTTGAATGACATATTGACATTATTCTGTTGATTACTTTTTGCAATTAAGTCTATTTATGGCCGACCTTTTGGATAAGTCGTGATATGGTGAATTAATTTTGTTATGGGGATATATGTGTGACCTATCTTAGGTCCATGCCGACATAATGTAGCGTGTTGAATGTTTGAATTGTATTTTGGAAATATTTTGTGAATGCTTGAAGCCGAGAGGTTGGTATTTTTGGTAAACAAGGAATTGCATCTAATTAGGCCGACCTAATTAATGCTTGCAGATAGATCAAGTATATATATGTTGAACATTTTTTGGAGATGGTGTGTAATCAATGAAGTAGTAGTGAATGTGAAAGTGAAGAAGATAAAAAATGATGAAGTTTGTTAATTCAGTCTATTGAGCATCACCAGAATTGCATCAACACTTGTTAGGTGCACTCTTTTCAGTTCATTTCAGTTGTGAGTCCCAATTTTTTTTTGTAAATATTTTTTTAGGTAGTGAGCCTCCTTGTAAGTAGTGAGATTTTGTATCTAGACAATGATTCCTTTCATGGTAGTGAGCCTTATACATTCAGTTTTACTATCTCTTTATACTGTGAGTTAATCCTCACCGCAGTTTTTCCCTCATTGGGTTTTCCACGTAAATATAGTGTTCATTGTGTTGATTTTACTAGATCTATTATCTGCATTTCATGTTCATACTTGATAATAGAATAGTGTGGTTGTGAAGTTAATAAGTGTTGAAGTTTTGAGTTTAATTTTGGTGACAACTAATTCACCCTCCCCCTCTCAGTTGTCTTGTGCCTTTTAACACATAAAAGATACTTGAGAATCTTGTTAGACACACACCAATGTACATCTCACTAGGTTTTAATGTGAACCTAAATACTAGAATTATTGTATATGTGATATTTATTCTAGTAGTGATCACATAGAGAAAATAACCAGTGATATAAATATATATATATATATAGAGAGAGAGAGAGATTCATAGAAGTAGATGTTAGTGTGGGTTTTTAAATTTCATTACATTACAATATTTTTCTCACATATCATTAATCTCTCTTAGGTTACTTAGACTTGGTTATTATGAGGACACATGTCATCATTTACATGTGTCACTCTCACCCATAATTGGGTAGTTGAGTCTTATGCCACCTCTTATAACTATTTATTTTTCTTCATCCAATTAAATGCAACCATGCTATTTGACATTTAGCAAGTAGATAAATCTCCCGCCTATTTGGATAGTTGAAGTTATCACACCTGTTGGATGTATATGCCCCTATTTGTGTTATATATGCAACACTCACCTCTCTTCTTTGTTAGTCAGAAAGAGTAATGTGAACATTTATTATCCTCTATTGCATTTTATTTCTTGAGCTCTCAATTTTCATGATTCTCTCCCCATTCCTCTATTTTTATATTTGAGAATTTATGAATCGGAGCATGTGTGATCTATGATTGAATTAGATCCTATCTCACATTATCATTTCTTGTATAATATTACATGGCATTATAGTTGTTTTTTCTAGTATAGTTCATTTTTTAGTCCTAATTTTTGAGATATTTGAGACAAATCATTACTAATTTTTCTTAAAAACTTAGTATGATCTTCTCTTGCATTCGTGAATGATCAAGAGCATTATAGTAGTTTAAATGGAAAATAAGAAACTTTATACTCTGATTTACATATATTTTTGTTCTTAGTGTGAGATCACGGTGATTGGATATTTTTAGTTATCCTAGAGGAAGTTTTAGTTATTCCATAGTGTTTGAGAGGCTTGAGAAAGTCAAGATTATATTTTATTTCATTAAAATAAAATATTTGAGTACCCAGTTGCAAAAAGGTTTGAAGCATGGTTCTGAAAGGTACTTGATATTTTGAAGCACTTTCAACCTAAATGAACCTTGCGATCATACTCAAAAGGCCTAAAAATATAAATATTGGCTATAAATTCATCAAATTTGGAGAAGTTAACCTATAAGGAATAAAAATTCATAATGCACGAACTACAATTTCTTTTATAAAAAAGGTGTTATTCAACATGCACTATAGTGATGGTGTTGCTTACAAAAACTACCACTACTCACAACATGACAAACACTCAACTATCATGCCACCAATGACCAGCTAAAAGCCAATGTCACATAGTGGCCACCTCCATTATCACTTGAGTAGTGCCATCCCCACATATATTCTAAAGAATATACCTTAGAAAAAAATTGATTTCTAGAAAATAAAATTTTACACAAAAAATTGATGATTTATAGTTTCAAAAAGGTGGTTTTGGTCTATTCAAGTGGTTTCATGGCATTTGAAGGGTAGTTTAAAAATATTCAATTCATATAGAATATTCTTAAAAAATCTATGATTATTCTTTTTCAAAATTATCCTAATATTAGTTTCACACCACTCTCTAACACTCCAAACTCTACCTCCTCTTCGTTGGGCTTTTAAGTTTTGTAGGAAAACTTTATGAGGCTCATTCTAAGCTATATAGAGGCCCTTTTTGGAACATTTTTTTGATGTGGGGTATAATTTCATTCTCTACATAGTGGTAAGAAAATGGAAAAACTAATTTTCTAATTTCATTCTCTCGATTTTTATTAATTGAAGACTTTTAAAATTTGTTGCATAGTTCTAGTCTTGAGAGCTTTTAGGAGTCACAACTTGTGCAAATGGACTCCTTTTTGGGTCTCTTTTTTCCAATGTTCATATTTTTTGTGTACTAACTATTGGTGATCTCTAATTGATTTTATATTGCACTTTTAAATTGAAGTTTTATTGTTTTTCCTATTTTTTCCCTATGATATTTTGAAATACATATTTTGCATTGTAAATAACACTAGCTATAAAGTGTCAAAATTGTAATGCATGGGGGGATCATTTCAAAAATTAGTTAAATGGGTGGGCTGTTTGGTGTGTCTCATTGTATCTTTTCCTCTTCTACAAAATATTAAACTACTTTTTTGCACTGATGGATCAGTCAACAATTCCTATCCTAACACCATATGACTATTTTGAATAGAAATATAAAAAGAACATATAACCATAAAACCATTAAAAAAATCACTCATAACATCCATTTGATAAATAATCCATCTATTTTGAATAGCTAAAGACAAGGTGAATCTAACAGTATCCATCCTTTCTATAATAGAATTTATTTTGGTATAATAATTATCTTCATGTTTTGAGTGTTCTCTTTTACAATTATATATTCATTTTATACATTCAAAATCCTTCCTACGGTCATCTCGACTAACTCTCAAGTGAAATTTTAAATCCAATAGATTCTATTTCACTCTACATTGATACAACCCATTCTTTTCTTCCATTGGCTTTGATAAATTCCTCTACCTCATTAGTTTGCATAACTTGAGTCATGATGGCATACTTAACTTTAGTATGGAACCTTATGGTTATGTTATAAAAATGTGTGACCCAAAATAAGAGATGAAGAATGATTTATTTTAGTTTTTCTTTGGTATTTTTCATACCTCCATGTTTCCACCTTTAAAGATCTAGCTTGTGCATTTTCAAGAACTTATTATTAATTAGATGCATGCGTATGAGAATATTTTTCTCCTACATCATTAATATGGTTGATATATTTCTTCAAATTTATCACAATGTTTTTATCATGTTCATCAAAAGTATATTTTTCTCTATCATAAAATATGTGATTTCTACTTAGGATTAAATTCTTATGTATAGGATCATATGATATTTAAGACTTATTTTTAGAATCATAACTATGAAAATATATTTGAGGCATTTTCATCAAACTTTGTCCCTTTTTCTCTAAGTATGTTTGAGTAAAAAATAAAACCAAAAACATTCAAATGAATAATAAATGACATAGCACTAGACCAATTTTATTTAGGAGTCATTCCATGAAACCCCTACATGTATTTGTGACATTTCTTTGATTATACATTAGTTCCTACCAAAAATAACTTGATAATTTTATTCAAGCATTTGAAAAATTGATAACACCTTCCATTTTAGAGTAGGAACTAACAAAGTGTTGAAAATATCCTTTATTTTACCATGCTCAAATTAACTACTTGAATTGTTCCTTTTCTTAAGAAACATGTCATTTATTATCCCTAAACACAATAATATTATCATGCTTTTCATCAAGATTTGTAGTAATGGAAAAAGTATCTCTTTTCCTCACTTAATTTGGAATAATTGCCATTGTATTAACTTAATAATGCCTTGGTTTAATGTTGTAATGTGTTGAACACATTCACATTAATCTAGGGTCCCTTTTAACAAAATGTACTTAAATTGTACCTTATTTATGGTGTTGTAAATTGTTGTCTAAGTACACTTTCATAGTTATCTAGGGTTTCATTAATTAATTGTGGTTAATTGAGTTTAATTAGCTCCTTTAATTAAAATTTAATCCTTCTTAATGACACCTTCTAAGAGATCTATCTCGACACTCAATAATCAAATTGTGTGTCCTAGAAAAAGGTACTAGGACCCATTCGCCAGTAAGGAAATATCAAGGTCCTAGAAAAAGGTACTAGGACCCATTCACCTTTAGTGGTGAATGGGAGGACCCCCCTTTCTATGCATATTTGAGGTGGGTTTTTGATGTTCTTTCCACCCTCGAAGCAAGGTCCTAGAAAATTGTACTAGGACCCATTCACCTTTAGTGGCTAATGGGTCCTCCTTAAGTAAGACACCCCTTTTGAATTTAATTTTAAAGGGATTCTAATGAATTTCAATCCTAGATCTGGTGTCGGCTTGAATTGTTTGAATTTCGGGGTTAATTCTTAGATTTAGTATAAATATGGGGTTAACTCACATAGCTTCTCCTAGAAACTTTGAGTATTCATGCAATATAGCATGTTTGAGTTTACAAGAGAATTTCAAAGACATTCAAGGGTAAATTATTGAAGACTTATTAAAGCATTTCAAGATCATATCATCATGACAAAGGCATAATGCATTCATGCGTGTTGTTGAGCTAAGATACTAGATGTAGCATTGAAGATCTACTTGCAAGAAATGTTTCAAATCTTATTTGAGATAAAGATCTAAATTCTTCATGGCCACCACATGTTAGTTTGCAGATTTACATTCCAAGACAACTTCCAAGGTATCAACATTTCATTATTTCATGCTTCAATTTCATTAGTTCATCATTTGTTTTAATTACCTAAAAGGTGTTTGACTGAGGGAAACCCCTATTAACTAAAAATCAATATTTTTTTCTTCTCTTGAATGTTTGTTTGCAGATTTACAAGTTGAAGATCAAGCGGAGAACAAGTTTGAAGCAAAATTGTCAAAATTGTCAAGTTGCAAAGTTATCATTCATAGTGCAAGAATATGGAAATAAGGCTACATAATTTGCTATAGGTTTGGGAGATGACAGCTACAGGGGTCCTGAGGCCAGGGAATCAAGGAACAAAGGCCCATATCGATTTTAAGAAACCCTAACAAGGACCCATTCACCACTAAAGGTTAGGAATGATTCCTCTATGACCCTAAAATATAACAAGTTTCCAACAAGCTACACACCATTTATTCTGAAGGCATCCCTCTTGGTTGCTATAATAGTTGGAATTAGTTTATGAAGATTTTTTAATTTTAGGAATTTGACTCCTCATAAATTGAATGTTTATAGGTGGGAAAGTAGTTGTTCATCATCTTGTTGAGTTTTCATTTTGATATAAACCCTCTTTACATTATTAAATTTTTCTATTATTAATAAGGTAATAAATCTCTATCAACCTTGAAGGAACATATGGAAAAGGATTCACAATTTTAAGCAAACAAGGATGTCATACAACAAGTGAGCATGAAATTCACCAACTTCTACAAAAAAATACCAACTGAAGTTACCAAAGGGTTAGGATATCAAGATCTTCCTCCTGACATAAGTTTTCTCCTTCCTACAGAACAACCAGTGCCTCATAAAATTGATAGGATTATCTTAGATCCCATCCCTCACGATATAATTTTCTCCTTCCTAAAAAGAAACCAATGACTCCTAATGATGACAAGGAAGATACAATCAAATTTCACAAGTCCCTCTTTCAAACATATCCACCTAGAAAAATTGGTGAATCTAGCAGGCATTCAGGCCTTACAAACTCGGGGAAATTACAATTATGTTATCCACAGACTAAAACTAAAAGAGATTTAGAGATACTTTTACACCAAAAGGACTAATTACATTAAAAGTTTCATATCACATAAAAGATAGTCCCTTAAGGGAGGACCCTTCCTCCCTTATGCCATGTAATGGTTGTAGAATACCAGTCTCATTATTACATGTTTTATATTCATTGCAAATAATTTCAAAACACAAGGAGCTCATTTCCACTATCTATCTCGGCTCATTCTTGTCTTGCATTAAGTGGGGGCAAGAAGTTGATAGCCTTGTCCTATTAATGCATTTATTATTGTCTCTTTGTCTAGTTTTCTACCTTCTATTTATATTGACCGAGATTGGGATGAGGACGACTTGCTTTAGGTTGACTCGCATGTGCCTTACTAGAGTATTTTTCTTTGTCATGTTTCTTCATGTGATTTCATGTGTGTAATGTGATCCCCTGTCACGTTTCATTTGATGTATCTCTCTCTTTTTGTGCATTCCTCTATATGTACATACATTATTCTCTATGTCATAAGCACTCTTTTGTCTTGTGTTTTTCTTTGGGGGATGGCACAAGGCATCAAGATATCCCTATCTCTTCCATGTTGGACCAAAAATTTTTCCTTTATATTTTTCATTTATCTTTTTTTTTTCCTTTTGGGGATGAAGTGCAAGGCATCAATATATTCATGTCTCTTCCATGTTGACCCAAAATCTTTTCCTTTATCTTTTTTATTTTTCTTGTATTTTCCTTTTGGGAACGATGCAAGGTGTTGAGATATTCATGTCTCTTCCATGTTGACCCAAAAGTTTTTCCTATATCTTTTTCATTTCCCTTAAGTTTTCCTTTTGGGGGATGATGTAAGGCATCAAGATATCCAAGTCTCTTCATGTTGACCCAAAAGGATTTTTTCTCTCACTCTCTTTGTGTCATTCTTCTAGTTCTATGATTATTTGGGGTAGTGACTGGACCAGCTCTTAAACAACAATGCTTAGCAAAGATATATTTAGCTTACAAATCCATAGATCCCTTATGTATTTCTAGGGGCAACCCTTCCTTCCTATTTCATGACGTAGCTTTATTATAGAAACATATGACTTGACATAGGGTTTTCAGAGGAAAGCTCTCATGTCTTAGGAGAAAACATTTTCTAATTTAAAGAAATTGCTCACAATAATGGTGTAGCAACTACTTTAAAGTGGGGGTATCATCATCGACATATTTCATGGCGTGATTTTCTTTTTTCTCAAGTAACATGTCCTTTTCTTGGCTGTGTCATTAGGTTTGATGTCCTCCAATGAGAGTGATATTTCTAAGAATATGATCTCCGATCATGGCATGATGTGAAATGAGAGGCACCCCATATGTGGCAATTTGATATTCTTAACTTTTCCTCTCCTAGAGGCATTGGCATGATGTTCCATAAGAAGAAGGTCTTACATGAACAAATAAAAATCCCCTTTAAAAAAAAACTTATAGACATGGCATTCAAAAGCATACAAAAGCATAGAATTGTGGAGCCTTATTAAAGTTATCAAGATGATAGATCTGGTATGGTTAGTATGATGGGAAGTCGACATACTGGCATGACTTTCTCACTAAACCACCTCATTGGCACAACTCACCTAGTGGACACACTTAGGTTCCACTACCCCAAAGTGAGCAACACATGATTGGGAAAACTCACCTAGTGGATAGATTGAGGTTCCACTACCCCAGAGTGAGCAACGTATGTTATGGACAAACAACCCCTTTCCACATCATGTTGGAATGATTATGCTTAATCCTTTTTTTTTCTTTATTCTTCTTGGCCTTTGATAGGTTATGGTAATGTGTCTTTGTTATTGTTGCATACTAAAGTGTCCTCAATGTCTAATTTAGTGTGAGTTTGTCACTAGGACAAAATCTCACTAAAGTGGGGCCAAAATGTAGTAACAGAAAAAGTATCCCATTTACTTACTTAATTTGGAATAATTGTCATTGAATTAACTTAATAATACCTTGGTTTGATGTTGCAATGTGTTGTACACATTCACATTAATATAGGCCCCCTTTTAACAAAAATGTACATAAATTGTACCTTATTTATGGTTTTGTAAAGTGTTGTAATAAACTTTCACACTTATCTAGGGCTTCATTAATTAATTGTGGCTAATTGAGCTTAATTAGCCCCTTTAATTCAAATTTAATCCTTCTTAATGACACCTTCTGAGAGATCTATCTCGACACTCAATAATCCAATTGCATAACATCAAATTTGGAAAAATAAAGGTCCTAAAAAATGGTGCTAGGACCCATTTTCCTTTAGTGGTGAATGGGTCCTCTCCACATAGGACCCCCATTTCTATGCATATTTGGGGTAGTTTTTTGATGTTCTTTCCACCCCCGAAGCAAGGTCTTGGAAACTTGTGCTATGGTCCATTCTCCTTTAGTGGAAAATGGGTCCTCCTTGAGTAGGACATCATTTTTAAATTTAATTTTCGTGGGATTCTAATGAATTTCAATCCTAGATCTGGTGTCAGCTTGAATATTTTGAATTCCAGGGTTAATTCTTAGATTTAGTATAAATATTGGGTTAATTTACATAGCTTCTCCTAGAAAATTTGAGTATTCACACAATATAGCAAGTTTGAGTTTACAAGAGCATTACAAGAGCATTTCAAAGACATTCAAGGGTAGATTATTGAAGACTTATTGCAACAATTCAAGATCATATCGTCATGACAAAGGCATAATGCATTCATGCATGTTGTTGAGCTAAGATAGTGGATGTAGCATTGAAGATCTACTTGCAAGCATTGTTTCACATCCTATTTGATCAAGATATAAATTCTTCATGGGCACCACATGTTAGTTCACATATTTACATTCCAAGATAACTTCCAAGGTATCGAAATTTCATTATTTCATATGTCAATTTCATTACTTCATCATTTGGTTTAATTACCTAAAAGGGGTTTGATCGAGGAAAAACCCTATTCACTAGCAATCGACAAGTTTTCTTCTCTTGAATGTGTGTTTGTAGATTTAGAGGTTGAAGATCAAGTGGAGAACAAGTTTGAAGAAAAATTGTCAAAATTGTCAAGTTGCAAAGTTGTCATTCACAGTGTAAGAACATAGAAAGAAGGCTACAAAATTTGCTACAGGTGTTTAGGAGCTAACAACTAAGGATCTGAGAGTGTAGAAATCAAGGAATGAACCCAAATCTTAGTTTTAGAAACCCTAATAGGGATCTATTCGCGACTAAAGAAAAATTAGTCATTTGTGACCTAAAAACAACAAGTTTTCAACAAGAGGCACACCATTTTAAGCTCTAAAACTCCCCTCATAGTTGCTATAATAGTTAGGATTTGTTTATGATTTTTATTTAGGAATTTTGGCTCTCATAATTGAATGTTTTATAGTGGAAAGTAGTGGTTCATCATCTTGTTGACTCATTTTGATGCAAACCCTCTTTTACATTGAAACATAGATTTTTAGTACCCTAAGGCTTCTCTTGCACTTCTAGTGTTTTTTACCTAAAAGGAGAGAGTTAGGGCCAAAATGCTAATGATTCACTCAAATTATGTTATATGCTCTGTTTTCTAGGCTAATTGAATTTAACTAAATTCAATTGATGATCTAAATGGATGAAAATGAATGCAAAAGTGAAATTAAAGCTATGTTTGAAAACACATTGTGATATGCAAACAATGAAGTAAATGAAGAAAATATGCAGAACATAAAGGAATGAGTTAAATCAGTGTAAATTTGGCTGGAAATCA
>VDFB02130052.1:0-41116 GCA_007258455.2 Sequoia sempervirens | reverse complement strand
AATCATAGAGATATCTTGAGGGAAGCTAATAGTGTGCCCAGTATATTTTAGTTGCCCTCCTTTTGCATAGGTGACTTGAAGGATTGGGCTGACTCTAGCTATTAGCATCTCTTCAACTTGAGTTAGTCTTCGTAAACATGGAGGTTGCTCACCAGGATCCATGTTATTCCATTTGGAGAACCGATTGCCATTTTTTTGAGCTGCACATCTGTAGCAAGTAGGTATTCCAAGTACTAGTTTTGTCTTAATACCTGGATATTTTTCCATGCAAACTATACAAGTTGACATGATTGAAAGTTTGTCAAGCGTAGAATGAAAGGAAGATCTAGCAGCAAGGAAGGTCTGACCAAAGTTTGGAGTCGGATCAAGAGGGGAGGGTGTAGCGGAGGATGGGAGTATGGAAGTGGAAGTGGCATTAGCCAAGGTTTCTGTATGTGCTTGTGTTCTAGTATTGTCAAGTTGAAGGTGGGAGGGTGTAGCAGAGGATGGGAGGGTGGAAGTGGAAGCGTCATTAGCCATGCTTTGTTTCCTTTGTCGTCTTCTTGTATTGATGATGTCTTTCTTCGCATGGTAGCGGGTGCGCTCTTGTTGGTTACAGCGTGCTCTTTTTTGTTGCAATCTTGAGTTTTCCAAATCCATTTAAAAATTGCTGCAAGTTTACATAAAAATGTTGGAAATTAGAAGTAAATTTTGTATTTGACAAGACTAAAATATTGAAGGTTAAAGGTATCTGGATGGATGCAATAATGTCAATTTTCCAAGAAAAACATTCACAACCATATGAAAGCATTGGTCGGTGTAAGCATCAGTTGAAAGGAAACCATTTTTGTTTGGGATCGTTTGAAACAACAAAATATACAAATGAATAAATGTTTGTTTTTTTTTTTTGTGCTATAGTAAATGTCCTGAAACTTCAAAGGGATAAAAACGCAAATGTATTAAGTGCGAATGGAATTACGGTAACCGCTAAATGGTGATGGCATATGTAATTTAATAGTTTGCAATTGTACAATGGAAAATCTTACTAAATAGTGGTAACTCCAAATTTACCATGAAACATGTATATATGGAAAGATGTATATATGTTTTTCAAATTCAATATTGCAAAAAGTATTTTTTTCTTTTGATTGTTTGATGTGGTTACAAAAAGTGGATAATTGTACGTGATGCAAGAAGCATACTTGAAAAGAGTACAATAGAAAATCTAAGCACGCTTAATAGCTGTAATAACAATGCTTTGAGATTCACGGCCACTGAAAGTATTTGATTGGATGGACAGTGCTAGTAGGAACTCGTGGTTGAGAACTGGTTGCAAAATCTGGCTATGACCATTAGGTTCTGCTAGTAGGAGCTGCAAATCTTCTGCGCAAACTCCAAACAACGTTGTTGCTGGTTCTTCAAAAGCAGTGACATCAAGAAGATGACCTGTCCCGTCTTGCAAGTCCATCTTTAGCATGTAGCTAAAATTACATGTAGCCATCTATGCAGAACACTTGGGGCACTTAAAAGCACTTGGGGTAATTTGTAGAACCTTTTTCTTACATTTTTTGTTGTCAACCATCTGAGGGCAAGACAAGTAGTAGAAATTATCTAAGTGGAGCTTTGTGATACGGGCCTTAACACAAATATTTTGTTTTTCAAGAGAGGTTGGATTCACAATACTTGAAATAAGAATCGGATTTTCAAATTTGTCAGTTGATACTTGGCTCTTTGAGAGGGAAAGGCAAGGAAGGCCAATCCCTATACTGGCATACCAAGTTTGCAATGTTGAGGCTTCAACCAAGTTAGGATTGATTACAATGGTTGTAGGAAAGATGGTATCAATAGATTTCCCAGACCATGAGGTTATCCGACCACTTTTGATCAATATAATTGGTGGGTTGGGTTGGAGGGGAAGGCCAGCTAGTTGCTTCCCTACGATTTGGCAATGGCTACCCCAAAGTGTGATATCAATGGTTCGGCCTGACATATCCATGATTGTGGCTGTACACTTTATTGTTTCAGAGCCATCCCTTTTGCGAATGGTTGATGCTGGAGAGATAGATAGAAGGACACCAATGACATCTGCAAGGGAGTTAATGGGTAATGACATCAATGATTCAATGCTTTTAATATGGTGGTTGTGGGTGGGTATTGTGGACTCTATGCAAGTGGATGTATTGATGGTTGAGGAGTTGTGTAAGAATAATTCATATGGGTTGTGGCCGCTACTGTATTTTGTGTTTCGGACTCTAATACGGCCATTTGAGATGACATAGGTGTTATTAGACTCTATCACATTGTAGAACTTGTCTACAAGTTCATTAAAGCAGGTTACATGTATCTCAGATCCGGCGGTATCTACAAAATCGAAGCCAAAAACTTTCCCATCATTACTTGCATTCTTGTAATGATGGATTGGGCTCTTACTCAAGGCACGACCTTCTATGGACCAATTTTTATGGTTTGGGGTCAAGGATGCAATGGGATGTGGTTCAGGTGTATTGAGTGAGATGTTGGGATTTGGACTACTGGACAACGAACCCAGAGAGCTGCTAGAGAGCATACAGGTTGTAGCTTCATTAATCGCAGTTGGAGCTCCAATGATTGAGGCATTGTTTGTAATGACTTCCAAGCTATGAATTACAATAGCCCTGCAATGATAAGAACAAATTGAAAGTGAATGCTATGTACATGTGTAAAGAAGAGGAACCAAATTAAAGAAGGTAATTGTGAACGTACGTGAATTTATGAAACTTTCTGTAGATGTATTCTTTGAGGTGGACAATAGAGCCTTTGACTAAAGCCTCCTCCAAAACAAGCTCATTGAACTGCGTGGGCAGCAATGCAGGGTGTGTGTGTGTTCCACCTGATAGTTGAATACGATACTTGGGGAGTGTAGGTTGTGGTTGTTGAATGGGATCGATAGATGCAACTTGTAGAAAGGGATCAACATCAGGAATGCCTGAAAGGATGTCGGCAATGGCATTTGTAGTTAAAGTAGACATGACAATAGTCGAAGATAGTGGAAGTGGAGGGCCTGCAAGCAAAGTGAGTATGGAATTTAGGTATCAAAACAAAATTATAGTAGTAATCAAGAAATGCAAACTGGTCCGTACAACCTTTTGTATGAACTAAATTGAAAGATTTTATTCAAGTATGAAAGTCTTTGGATTTGTTGGGGCTTGGAGAAGGTGCAAGGAGGTTTTGTTAGATTGTATTTCATGTATAGGATTTGTGATCTATAATAGGCATCAATTGGAAGTAAGTTTTCATTTACTATGTGTAGCAAGCATAAGCAATGCCTAAAAAAATGCAAAGGAAAATGCAAGAAACCATTGTATGGCATAAGATGTGATTTTAAGGTTTTGTGGCAGTCTCTTGTTTTGTAGGGAAAATAAAGTGAAGTAAGATGCATTTGTAGTGTTTGTAGACTAAAAAAGCATGGGCTAGGTCAAACTTTAGAAGTAAGCAACTAATTGCATAGAATAAAAGTGTAGGTGTATTTGCTAGCCTAAAACAATAAGGTGAGAAGCATATGAAATTGAACAAGAACATCATAGAAGTAAATTAAAAGGATGTGCAAATATAATTTAGAAGAGAGCAAGTAATTCAAAGTTGCTATGCAATAGATTACATAGATTAAGAGTAGACATTGTGGTTGTTACAATAGATAGTGATCATAGTAATTTGAAAGGCACTTACATATTGAGCAATATACGGGAAAAGTGCACACAATGTGAGAAAATGACACATATTATGTACATGGATATGTATTTGTTAGTTACATAGCATCAAAGTATACGCATTCTGATTGGACTAATATCAAAAAATTATGGATTTGTACAAAGGTTAAATAGTAGCAGCAGAAGAAGTTTGGAGGTGTGGGAGATAATAATAGCGGTGAAGGAACTATGGTTGATGAAACAGGGCAGCAGAAGCAGCTTGGAGGTGTTGGAGATAATGTTGGTGGTGTCGGAGTTATGGCTGATGATACAGGGCAGCAGAAGCAGCTTGGAGGTGTGAAAGACAATAATAGTGGTGAAGGATTGGTGGGCGTAAAAGGGTAGAAGAAGCAGTTAGGTGAGTGTGATTTGTCTGTGGGTATGTGGGTGCGGGATGAAGCATATCCAATTTATCAGTCACACAATTGTCCTTTTATGGATTCAGGCTTTCGCTGTCAAGAAAATGGCAGGCCTGATACAGATTACTTGCAATGGCGTTGGCAGCCCTCTGATTGTGATCTTCCAGGGTATGTTGGATCCCTATGCACTTTTGCATTGAATTTATACTCCAAAGAATCATGCAATAATAATGAATTGATTTTTCATAAAATCTGGATTTGTAAAACATTTCGTAGATTCACCTATGTTCTGTTACATTGAATTTATATTCCAAACAATTGTGCAATATGCATATGGATGGTCAAATACATTGCTTTTTATAGTTCTGAATTTGTAATGCATTTTGACATCTAGGATACTAACTGCATTTAGAGAATTATTTCTTGCAAATGAGAGCTTGCTTCACTGTTGAGTTTGACAGAGTTTGAATAGTTTATGAATTTTCCAATTCCAGCCGAGCTTTTTCCGACTCTGATATGGTGGATGGTAGTTCCTTTCGAATTTGGTTGAACAGATACCCTCAATATTTTTTCCATTCGAAAGAAGAATGTCATTCTTATGAATTGTAGATCTTTTGGTTTCAAAATTCAGAAATGCTAACATTTTTTTGGAAAATAAAGTTCCCCTGTTCAGAGGATTCTTCTTAGTTCACTGTTGAGATTGACAATGTACCAAATCATTTACCGATTTTCAGTTCCAGCTGAGTCCCATCCCTACCCAAACCAAATGTGACAGATAATTGGCCTCGGAAAATCCAGTACCAAGGATTTATAATTTGTATTGGTGAGGAATAGGGATCCAATCTAAACAATACTTATTAGGATGCCTGAGTTCACAGCTTGGTTGTGGAAAACTTCTTCAGTAAGTGTATGTACCACTAGTATTTCAGAGATTACACCTCTACTGGCAGGAGGAATCCCCACCACCATCGCTAATGGTGAAAACTCAACATTCTTTACCTTGTATATCCTGTAACAAGATTTGCCTTAACCATGGACTAAACAGATTGATGTCAGGAATGGCACACTATTTCCTTAATGATCTGCTCAGAGCAATAGTATCCCCTTGGCATATTAAAAAATAATTTCATGTGCATATAAAATGTAGTCCCAACATAGGAGATGCTTTTGGGAGAAAATAAAATTCCATGACAGTGAGACTATTCTCATTTCGAAACAGAATATTTTGAAATATATATATATATTAATGCATTCGTTACTAAATTCAGGTGATACTCTAACTCAGAACAGTTTCAGTAAAGAGGGAAAACCCTAGAAAATTTGAAGCAGATGGAAATGGTTTCTCTAATGCAGAAGGTTAAAAAAATACCTGTCAATGATGCCAATGAGAGAAAATGGGCAGAGGTCGTAGGAAATTTGCAGGAAACCCCAAGTTCTGTATTGCTCCTCCCTGCGTAGCCCAAAATGGGAGATTTCGAATCAGGTTCAGGACATCCATCAAACCGAATAGAATGGACACGTGAACTATTGACAAATTCAACGAAATGCGACTTACCTGAGGATTCTGCACAAATATCTCTTCACAGAATATTTTGCCCGAAATGTAAATATGAATATGAATTTAGGGTTTGGGGCATCTACTAAAGGAGTAACCGACTTCCCTCCTCCTGTCGTGCTGTCAAGGGCATTCATTACTTCGATCAGATATTTGGAACAGATTTTCTTTCATCTTCCCAGTTGCTTGAGCGACAGTTAACCAACCCAGCTGAGTCTTGAAGGCATGCGTTGTCATGTGCATTGAAGACCGACGACCAAAGAGGCAGCAACAACAATCCTGACGACTGGAGTAAATGCTCAACCACCCGCAAAAATGAGTGTGTTGCCAGTGGAAGGATCAACGCCTCTGCACAAATGTAGAACCTTGCCGAGGGCCTCCGTGGTTTCCAGCCGTCGGATGCAAAAGTGAGCTTCGAAAGCTCAATGAGGGACACGCCTTCGGCGTAAATATCTCTATTGTTTCGGCAGTCTTACGCAATGGGAAATGGGAATATTTTGTGGCTGCATTTTTATTTTTTTCTTAAATATTTTAAAGGAAAATAAATGCCTTCTATACAAATAAGTGCCACTTAGTGGTTAGTACTTGTCTTTATAGTATTTTATTAATGTGAATAAAAATAAATATAAGTTTTGTTAATTATAGTGTTTTAGTATTGTTAATTAGTTATTTGCATGATCTAATATTACCTAACTCTAACTCATACCATAACTCTAATTATATCCCTACTCCTAACCCTAACTCTAATTCTAACAATAAATTATAAATTATTATCTTAATCTTATACCTCTTTGTAATCCCAATTATGATCATAATAAACGTATTATGAATTATTATATATTAAATAAATTTTATAAACAAGTGCCATGTAGTGGCTAGTACTTGCCTTTATAGTGTTATAATTATTGTTTTTAGATTTGAAAAAAAATATATAATTTTTATTAATGTGAATAAAAACAAATGTAAATTTTGTTAATTATAGTGTTTTAGTATTATTAATTAGTTATTTGCATGACTTAACTCTAATCCTAACTCGTATCTTAATGTTAATTTTATTCCTAACCCTAACCCTAATCCTAACCTTAACAATAAATTCTAAACCATTCTCCTAATCCTAGACCTATCTCTAACCCTGACTATGGTCATAACTCTATTCATAACTATAAACCTAATTTTAATCACTAACTTTAAAATAAATAATACATTTAGTATTATTTACTAGTAATTTTATATTAATAATAACACAAGAAACATTGAAACCATGTAATAACTATCTTTTAATTATTTTTAGTGATTAAATAATATTAAATAATATAATTTACTAGCAATTGCACCTTGGTGTGCAATGGGTATGTCGAAGAGGTGTGGAATGCCAATTAGGGAAAATTTAAGCCTATTTTTTTATATAAATTTGTGTGTTACATGAGTTCAATTGGTTGGCCATTTAGAAAATGATCTTGTTTGTTCAACAAAGGTCTCTAAAAATGAGTGAGAAAATCTTTGAATCAAGAAGACAATGAAGGTCTGTGAAGAGGGATGGGGAGAGAGAGGGGGACATTTCTAGAGATGGAGGGGGGAGAGGCATATAGAGGTAGAGACGAATATAGAGCAAGAGAGGAAGAGTGGGACAAATAGATAGAGGTAGAGATGAATTTAGAACAAGAGAGGAAGAGGGAGACAAATAGATAGATATATATATATAGAGAGAGAGAGAGGGGGGGAGAAATAAAGATAGAGATATGGAGATAGGGAGATAAAGGGGCCCGAGAGATAGAGAGGGATAGATAGAGAGGAAGAGTTAAATAGATAAAGATAAAGAGGGAGAGATAGAGTGATATAAAGATAGAGATACAGGGAGATATAGAGAGAGGAGGAGAGGGGGAGAAATAAAGAGATAGAAAAATAGAAGTAGAGAAAGATAAATAGAGATGAAGAGTGAGATATAAATAGAGGGACATAGAGAGAGAGAGAGAGAGAGAGAGAGAGAGATAAATGAGAATAGAAAGAAATAGATATAGAGATATATGGGAAGATAAAGGGAGAGAGAGGTTGAGATATAAAGATAGATATGGGATAGGGAGGGAGCAAGGGAGGGAGAGAGAGAGGGAGGGAGGGAGAGAGAGAGAGATAGGTAGAGGAGGGGGAGAGAGATGGGGAAGAGAGAGAGATATGTAGAGAGGGAGAGAGAAGAGGGGGGAGAGAGGGAGAGATATAAATAGAGGGTGATATAGAGAGATGGAAAGGGATAGGAAAAGAGATAAAGAGACAGGGAGATATATGTAGAGAAGGATTTGGATAGAAAGAGATAAAGAGATGAGTGATAGGGAGATCAAGCTAGAAATAAAGATAAAGATATAGAGTATAGGAGATGGAGTGAATAAGATAGAGAGAGAAAGAGAGAGATTTCTAGAGATAACAAGAGAGATGGATGGATAGAGAGAGGGATACATTTCTACAGATGAAGGGGGGAGAGGAATATAGAGCCAAAGAGTAAGAATGAGACAAATAGATAGAGGTATAAATGAATATAGAATGAGAGAGGAAGAGGGAGACAAGTAGATAAAGATATAAGGAGGGATAGAGGGAGAAATAAAGATAGAGAGAGATAGGTAGATAAAGGGGGAGAGCTAGAGAGGGGTAGATAGAGAGGAAGAGATAAAGAGATAAAGAGGACAAGGAAGAGGAAGAGATAGAGAGAGATATGGCGAGATAGAGTGATATACAGATAGAGAGATAAGGAGATATGGAGAGAGGGGGAGAGATAAAGAGAGAAAAATAGAAAGATAAATAGAGAGGGAGAGGGAGAGGGAGATAGAAATAGGGGGAGATAGAGAGAGATAGATAAATGAGAAGGGAGAGAAATAGATATAGAGATATATGGGAAGATAAAGGGAGATAGGTTGAGATATAAAGATAGATAGGGGATAGGGAGGGAGCAAGAGAGGGATAAATGGGGAGAGATAGAGAGCTAGAGGGAGAGAAAGGGAGAGAGATAGGTAGAGGAGGGGGAGAGAGAAGATGGAGAAGAGGGAAATATATGTAGAGAGGGAGAGAGAAGAAGAGGGGGGAGAGAGAGGAGAGATATAGATAGAGGGTGATATAGAGATTTGATAGAGAGGGATACAAAAAGAGATAGGGAGATAGGGAGATATATAAATAGAGAGATATACATAGAGAAGGATATGGATAGAAAGAGATTGAGAGATGAGTGAGAGGGAGATCGAGTGAGAAATAAAGATAAAGATAGAGTAGAAGAGATGGAGTGAATAAGATAAAGAGAGAAGGGGGAGAGAGAAAAAGGATATATATGTAGGGAGAGAGATAGCCTAAGATAGATGTAAAGAGATATAGATAGAAAGAGATAGAGAGAGGAGTGAGAGAGAGATAGAGGTAGATATAATGATATATATAGAGAGAAAGAGAGAGATGGGGAGGGAGAGATAGGGAGATAGAGATAGAGGGGGCAAGTGTCAGAGAGAAAGAAGGTGATAGAGATAAGCAATAGAGAGAGGTATAGATTGGCAAAAATGTAAAGAGACTGAGATAAAGGTAAGGAAGGAGAAAGAGGGAGTGTGTGTATATGAGTGAAAGAGAGATATGGAGAGATATAGAGAGGGAGATATATATTTATAAATAAATAGAGAGGGAGGGAGGGAAGGAGGGAGAGGGGGAGAGAAATAGAGAGAGAAGAGAGAAGTAGAGAGAAATAGAAAGAGGGAGTGATAAGGAGAGAGGGAGAGATAGGGATAGAGATAGATATATAACTTGGAAAATATAGAAGTGGTATGAGAAAGATAGATAAACATATAGAGAGGGAGCAATGAAAGGAGAGAGAAAGAGGGAGAGGGAGAAATAGAGAAAGAAAGAGGGAGACAATGAGAGAGGGGAAGATGGAGAGATAGAAAGATAAAGATATAGAAAGTGTTTTATTTTTTAATTATTTGTATTTATTTTATATTGGGTTCGTAAGGTCAAACCTTTTTCAATGGTCAACCATCATTCTACCACATTCTCAACCATCAATCATTAAAGTTAGCCAATAATGTTCATATAATGAACGCCTTGACATAATTACAAGTTGTTTATTTTTAATTATATATATATATTAAGAAATAAAATATATTACATTAAATTATCAAATTTGATTCATAACAAACACAAGTGCAACTAAATATCTTCATTCAAATCAATAATTGTTAAATATTAACAAACCAATGATTATTTAGTAAAGAACTGTAGAGTGACATTGAAAAAAAATCTAAAAAAATATTGGGAATAAGATATGGAATAAAGATATTAGTAATATATTTTTAATTTATTTTAAGTTTTGAATAGTTCTAGCCATAATTTTTACCTTATTCTTAATTCTAATCCTAATCCTAATTATAATGTTTTTAGGATTATAATAATTAATAATAATAGGATTAGAATTATAATTTAATTAATAATTATACTAATTGTAGATATTTTAATTTAATTCCTATTTGTATTTATTTATGTTTTGAAATTAATAAAATTTGAAAAGAAATTTTTTTTGGCAATGTCAAATAGTTTAAGATTTAATTTAAATTTTCATTATGCTAGTTTATGGATGTGCTTTAATTTGAAATTTATTTTATTATTTTAATAGTGTGAATCCAAATCTTGGTTAACTATTTTTTGTGAGATTTTCTTTAATAAAAAATAACAATTACATGCATAAAAAAAAATCATTCTTTAAAAAAATGTAAAAACAAGTAACATTTATTTATTTTAGAAAGATTTAATGAATTTATAAAGCAAAAAATTAAAATCATTCTTTAAAAATATGTTAAAAAAATAGTTTATTTTGCTTTCCCTACAAATTCTCCAATAACACACATAAATTTTTAACCAATCATATGCACAAGAAATAATTCTTATAATTTCTAAAGTTAAATATTTTGCAAGTTGACTTTACAATATTAAATTTTATTTTAATTTTTTAAAAATTTTGTTTTTGAGTGGTTGAAAAGTAAATTATTAATAACTAATTAACTATAAAAAATAAAACTCATTACAATAGTACTATACCTACCGCAAGTACTAATCAAATAAATATAATATATACTAAAAATAATTAAAAGTTGAAAAAGTTTATAAAAAAGCTTTGCTTTGTTCGGCAAAATTAGTGAAATTATGAACTATACCACAAATTTCAAAATTCAAGTCTTGTGAATCCCAAAGGAATATTCAATGGAAAGGCAGCAAATCTTTGATGATGAAATGAAATCAAAAGATTGGCCTATGGCATATTTTGAATGGCCTAACGAATCCTCAAAGCCAAATTTTATAAAATGGCTAAATAATGTTCCATTATCAAGCAAGAAAAGAGAAGACAAATCACAAAAGTGGATGGAACATGGAACCCTAAACCTACAAAATAAGTCCATGAAAGTAGAGGACTTAATAGATCTAAATCATATAACAAACCTAGAAATACCAATTCAACAAATCAGAAGAGTGGATCCAAAAAACCTACATCAACAAGTCCAAGACACATATTCAAGGGGACCAAAAACGAACTCGAACCAGTCATCAAGATTGATTTTCATGAAGAAACAAATGAGGATATGGATCTTCTCCTTAAAATAGCAATAATTTGCAAAATAATAAAAAAAAAGGAAAAGCAAAAACTGCATCGAAGAATGGGCAAGGGAAATTTGGAAATTTGACCACGCAATCAAGTGTTTGCCTAATGGATTCTTCATGGTGTTTTTTTCTTTCAGAAGAAAACAAAGATAAAATACTAACTAGTGGCCTCTAGAAGATAGATAATTGCCCATTATATATGCAAAATTGGGAGTCAGGCTTCTATCCCAGAAAGCAGAATCCCTTTCAGGAAGCCAAATGGATCAAGCTTCACAATATGCCTATAGAATTTTGGATAGAAGAATGTCTTGAAAAAATATGTAGAACAATAGGCACTATGATAGAGGCTGACATGTAGATTCCAGAGAAAAACTTATACCTATATACAAGAATCCATATTGTTGCAATAAAGAAAATACCAGAGATAATCATGCTAAAGACTAGATCAGGCATCTGGAAATAGGAAGTTGAAATTGAGAAAGATAAATCCTTCTGCCTGAAGTGTGGTAAGAGAAACCACCCAACAACGAACTATGGGGCCCCAACAAAGACAAAGAAGGTGTGGAGGAAAAAGGAAACTAAAGACAAGATAGAGGTCGAGAAGGAAGCAAAAGAGGAAAGCCCAAAGAAGCTGACTCTAGAAGAAGAGAAATGCAAAATAGACACAGAGGCAAAAAAAGAGAAGAAAACAGGTGAGAGTCCAGACAAAAACATTAAAGCATGATCTAGCAAGAAGACATAAGCCTTGCCTTACAAACTCAAGAGGTAGCAGAAGAACTTATGTTCGATAGCAAAAATGAGGATTCTCCTAATGAATTAGATATCATAGAGCCAAGGAATATTTCACAATTAGTATCCCGGATGCTAGAACCCACAAAAAAGATCAAAAAGAAAAGAGGAAGGAAATCAGACAAGTAGAAAAGGGAAGAACTGGCCAAGGAGAAAGGCATTAGGAGCATCAACAAATTCTAGAAGGATATCAAGGGAGAAGAGCACTCCCCCTCTAAGGCGCCATGAAGCTAATAAGTTTGAATGTTAGGGTCTCAATGCCCCTAACAAAAGACGCTTAATCAAGCGTCAAATAGAAAAGTTGAACTCAGACATAATCCTAGTGGAAGAAACAAAACTAGAGGATGAGGGCGCCACATTCTTCTACTTAGGAGGATGGGAGGATTCATATTCTAAATCATTCAGTATAGTAGGTGGTCTGGGGATACTTTGGCAATCATGCAAAATCAAACTAAGAACAATAGAAAGAAATGCAAACTAGATGATGTGTGAGGTGTCAAGCCTGAAGTATAACCTCAAATACACCTTGTTCAACATCTATGGCCTAGCAAGGGTCTAGGAGAAACAGAGGCTATGGGAAAACCTAAGCCAAAAGATTGCCAACTATAATTGTGGGAAAATAATCATGGGTGGAGATTTTAATGTTGTCTTCAGGAAAGTAGAGAAGTTCGATGGGGCAGACAAAATTGCTACCTCTGTGCATGACTTTGGTCAATTCCTAACTAGCAATTATCTGATTGATGCCCAAACAAAAAATGGCTCATTTATACGGTCTAACAAGAGGATGGGGGAGGATGCATCAAAGAGAAATTGGATAGATTCATCTTCTCCTAGGAGTGGTTGGAAACCAATTTCAATCTTGAAGCCTTTATTCTTCCCCTAGTAGGCTCTGACCATCTGCCTATTAAACTATCAATCAATTCAAAATAAAACAAAGAAGAAAGGAGCCTTTGAAGTTGAAAGGATGTGGTTTAGGAGACTTGAACTCATCAATCATATTGAGCAGTGATGGAAAATGGCCCCAAAATGTATAGGCACTAAAAGCTTCATCTTCTCAAACAAAATAAAATATATCAAAAGGAAGTTATAAGAATTTAATAGAATAGTGTTTACAAACATCTTCTCTGAAAAGGACATGCTAGAAGATGCCTTATCAGCTCTAAATGAACAAGTAATGAAACAAGGGATGTTCCAAGAGGACTACATAAAAGAAAAAGAGCTCAAAGCAGAATATGAAGAAATCTTGGCAAGAGAGGAGGAGTATTGGCGATCCAAATCCAGAGAAATCTGGTTATGCGAAGGGGAAACCAACACCAAATTCTTCTATAACACCTCCAAAATAAATAAAAAAGCATGCAAAAGAATATCAGCCATCAAAAGTTTAGACGAAAGACTAATAGAGGACAAAAGAAATCCAGGAAGAAGCAATTAAATTTTTTAAGGAAATATTAGCCCCCGAGGATGGTGTCGACACTCTTAACTATGACGACATCCTGAGGAATATCCCCGAAGTCATCTCCTAGGAAGACAACAAAATGTTGACAACACCATTCATAGTGGAAGAAGTTAACGTCGCAGTCTTCCAAATGCACCTAGATAAAGCACCTAGACTAAGCGGGTTCCCAACCTTCTTTTATCAAAAATGTTGGCCCCTCTTAGAGAAAGAGGTGTGGGAAAGTGTGGAGGAATTCAGATAGAAAAATAAATTCATCAAAGATGTGAACAATACAATCTTGGCATTGATACCAAAAAAGGAGGAATGCTCAAGCATGGGGGACTACTACCATATCTCAGTATGCAATACAATTTACAAAATTGTCTCAAAAGTTCTTGCCAAAAGATTAAAGAAAATACTTAGGGAGGTAATCTTAGCCAACCAAAGTGGCTTCACCCTAGGGTGAGACATAATTGACAGTATTGTAGAGTCTAAGCTAATGTTTTGTAAACTTGGTGAAATTTACTCAATTTTGAGGATCAACTAACTGAATAATCCACTTGACACTACTTAAGACTACATTAAATTATCAACCAAGATGCATAAGCTTATGATGGTGCAACATTGTATATGCCTTCATGGACTCAAACTACCTAAACTATCCTTCTGAAGTTGTTCTAGTTGCTATAAATTCACAAAAACTATAAACCAATAAAAATATAACTAAAACTTAGTTGCTACAAGTACCTATAGTAAAGGTTGTAACTGAACTATTGCTAATGAAATGATATTATGTTAACTGAAAACCTGATTAAGATTATTGACTCAACTAAACTGTCCTCCAGAGTATTACTAATAATTATCACATGCATGTTCCTAAGCATCCACTCGTAATAAGTAAGAAATGAAATCTCAATTAACTTGCACACAATTCATGAACAACATTAAACTAATATTAACTATCAACATGAGTAAATAACTGAAAGATGAAGTGAAGAACAATACCTTGAGTGACCTACTTAAGTAATTGTTCCCACTTTAACTGAACTCAGTCTAACTAATAGATTTCACACATCTCATGAATTGATCTCCATTTATTGCATAAAATGAAAGATTACAAAACACTCTTACACAAACTGGATTTAACCATTTTGTAGATTCATGTTTCAATTGGAAATAACAAATAGTATAAACAGTGAACAACCAACAGTTATATACAAACCAAGGGAGTCTTTATTGAAAGAAACAACTTAAACTAAAATCATTAATTCTACTCCCAGATATCTAGAGCGTGGATTCAAGATTTAGAATTATTCAACCTACAATTGAAAAGAAAGAGAACCCTATCAAATTAGAACTCTTTCAAAACATAATACATTCAATCATATGTCCGTCTATCAAAGTCCTGTATTAGAAAGACCTCTTCTTCAACGTTTATTAACTATTTATGATAACGCACATTCTACCTTCATTAAATGCCTTCAACCAATAATCACCACGTTCAACTATTTTTGCAACTTCCCCTATTTCGGTATTCAACGTTCCCTTTTGCTACGGGTTCATCCTGCAATGGTTGTGTATCATGGTTCCTCTTTTTGCTGCAAACAAGTTAGTTTCACAAAATACATACACAATAATTAAACATAACTTTCCATCAACATTTCCATGCACATATTCATATAACCCATTTAATGTTAATATATTAAACCATAATTCCATCACCATGTTTTTGGGTCTTAGGTTTGCATAATGGATACAAGAGGATAATATAATATGGAATATTGTTAGGAAGTGTGTTTAAAAGTATCTTAAAGTCTAATAAAACCAATAGAAAACAAACTATTATCTAGACCTATCATTTCCCCCAAACTTAACTTTTTGCTTGTCCCCAAGCAAAATGCTAAGGGTCTTGATTATACTGCAGAGAAAATTGTCTTAGGTCCATGATTGTACTAGCACCCTGATCCTGTTGTAGATAAAAACCTTGGTATGCTGAAAGCTACCTCATTCTGGTAGCTCTTCCCTTTCACATTCATCACCTTTATTTCTAGTTTAATGTGGAATTGGAAAAAGGAGAATAGGTGGTTGAAATGTAAGGGGTATCCAATGAAATCCTTTATTAATATTGGTTGCCATGTATTTTTGCACCCTCTGGAGCATAGCAGTAAAGTTGTACATAGAATGTGGCTCCTTCTGCAATTCAGGGGTTAGTTCATTCCATCGATTTTGCACCTACTTATAACACTGTTGTACAATTCCTACAACTAGCATTTTCATCCTCTCATAGTCTTCCTTCCCAAGTTTCATTATTGTCTTACCAACTCCTTTATCCCAAGAAGTCTCATCCACTCATCAATAATTAGCTTTGAATCCTTAGCCTCCATTCTCACTCAAAGTGTAATAGATTTCTCTTTTTCATCATATTCTTCCATAATTTTTCCTCTAAGTTGTTCATTCTTGTAGTATGAGGCAAGGGCTTTGACTTGAAGATCCTCCAAGCATTAAGGGGTTCCATTTCGTTTCATCAAGAATCACATAATTGTGTAGATAAAATTTACAGAATTGATCTTGGTCCTCAAATGTGGAAGTCTTAATTTTTTTAAGAAACTCATCCAGTTGACTCATGAAAGCTAATTGTTTACCAATTAATCTATTAAACTGAAAACACAAGTACCTCTCTTGTAGAAACAATGCATAAGTCCTGGGCGTAGGCCCGCACTTGGCAATTTGTGCAGCCTTATCTGCAACTTCTTCCAATCAGACTGCTAACTTATTCAATTCCATTTCTTTCTTTTCCAATTCTTGTGTATATCTCTCCTTTTCCTTCTTCCATTTTTCCTTTTCTCTTTCAAACTCATTAGTTACACTCCACAATTGGTAACCTAGAGAGTAATTTGTGTGATAACTAGGAGTTTTAAGAGGAGGGGGTTTCTCACTTGGTATAGCTAGTTCCTTATCCCCTGTCTTGGTAACAACCAATTGTGCCAACAAATCCAACTTAGCACCATGACCATACAACTTTAATGTTTCCCCCATCCCCTTCATTTTGACTTCCCTTTCTTTGTCCTTTTGCTCATAGTTTTTCACCAACTCCTCTAGGTGTTTAATTTGATCTAGTGCTTCCTAGATTTCCTACCTCACATTCCTCTCCTCAAGATAATACTTCTTCTCTGCCTTCAAACTAATATTCCCTCCTTCATATTCTTCGTATATGGGACTACCTGGAGTTTTTGTTATTGGTTTCTTTGCAGTAAATAAATTTTTCAATTCATAATTAGAAGTCATTATCATGTACCTTCTCTTTTTCATAGGTGCATTCATATCACCAGGGGCATTCCCTCCTAGTTTAGAATCAGTCTCCACAACTGTGACATTCTCTTGTTGTTGTTCTTATTGGTGTTGATTTCCCTGGAACTATTTTCTATTCTCCTCTTCTTCCCTAGGTTCCCCTACCTTCCTTTGCAACATTTTGTTGCATGATCCTACCAAAACGTCTGGGTGTAAATATTTTTGCTTCAACTTTCCTCTTCTCCTTTTTAATACCCTTTTTCTTTTTTAGGGCATGTTCCTTTTTCTGCTTCTAAACAACCCTCTTTCCTTTTGGATCCTCTTCCTCTGGTTTAGAGGGTGTGGAAGTAGGGGATACACTACTTCTCCTACTTTGAGACTTTCATGGTAACTCCTCATTTTTGGATGGCCCAAACTTTGGCTCTTCAGGTTCTACATGTTCACTTTGGTTGCGGGTAAGTGAGGCCACAGGTGAATTGTGAGGGTTTTCCTCTTCAGGATCATTTTGGGGTTCATCCTGAATTCCTATATTTCTAGGAATTACCAACAAACTATTGATGTCATTACATTCCTTGACCCTAAAATCCTCCCACCTTACTTGTGGATACTGAATTTTTAGCCTTCTTTTTATCAATAGGGTAACCAAGCAATGGTGAGAGAGAGGTGTCAGATTGTCTTTTTTGATACTCTCAAGCCATTCTTTTCAATAGGTGGTATAGAAAACTGGGTACATTGACTATCCTGTTATGCCTAAGATGACTTAATAACTTAAAATGGACAATATACAACACATTTTTTCTCCCATCGCATGTAATATATCTAACAATATAAGAAGCACACCTTGCCTATAACCAATGGAGAGACATTCTTTTTGTACCTTGTGACGAGCAATCCAATACCTCTCCTCTTGTGCAAAATTCCTCCTGAGCTGTGACTACATCAAATCGAGCTAGAAATTATTCTCTCATCCTTGGCAATCTAGTTACTTGAGCAATGGTGGTCTCTGAAGCATCCACATAAAATCCTTTTACCATGGCTTCCTCGTACTGGAGAGTTTCTGCAAATCTTCTCATTAAATCATCACTATACTTTGTCAAAATTAGGAAATAGTAAAGCCATCCAACCCTTGTGAATATAGGAAGGATAGTTGCATCCTCCAAAATCTATTGATGAGTTGTCGACTCTCTCCTTATGACATCTCCCATCTTAGTTCTCTTTACTGCTCAGTATACTAAATCAACTCAAGAGTTCAAATCAATCTCTACCTACCACCTTCAACTCCACTTATGACTTCAAAACCTTAGTTTCCAAATTCATTCTTACTACCACACCAGACTATAGCTGCAAATCCCTTGTCAAATTTAGCTCTGATAGAAACCAAGCTAAGGTTCTTACAAATTCTACATGGTTTCAAGTTTTTAGGAATTGCAAAAATGGTAGCGGGTGGAAATAGCAATAAAAACATAACTCTAGGCTTTGCATGTCATGATTTCATTAATTTTATTTAGGGTGGAAAATTCAAAAAGAATGACAAAAAGATAGATTAAGCATACCCCCCAACTTAATGGGTGAAGTGATCTCACTTCATGGTGATGATTTGGAGGCGGTATAAATGTGAGTTGATGGAATTGAATAATTTAATAATTCACATGCGTGGAAATGAAATAAAAGTGCATAAAAAGTTTAAAGAAAGCTTGCATAATCATAATAGTATACCTCAAGTAGCATCGTGCAAAAATAACCATCAATGGCGCATGGAAACTAAAAGAATATATGCGGTTATGGATTTGATGGGACAAATATTAAATGCAAGGTAATAAGTATCGTGGATGGAAAGTGGATACGATGAGACAGATGCAAGCCGATGATGTAACAACATGAAATATTTGAAATATATGCAGGCAATAAAATAATTATGTTGTGATAGGATGAATATGCAGGTATAATAGAAATGAATGCTAGTAACCTTGCAATAAATATGGTGCCAAATGAATAAAATATTCTTCCAACCATCAAATGTTGCTATGGGCACCTACAGTGTCAGGTCCCTATCAAAATGTAGGTATTGTGAAGCTACAGGTCCTGACAACATCAGGTCTCTTATGAATATGGTGAATAGGTCCCGTGTAATGATAGCCTAAGTATTATCATAATCGTGCAGTGTGTGCATAAATATTGTGTTGTGTGTGCATGTGTTTTAAAGCATGGAAAATTAGCTTTGGGTGATTTTGGTGGCTGAGTTTTGCAACTCACCCATTAGGTCACCAGATATGCTTGGTATGTCCCTTAGTACAGATGTAGGACTTAATGAATCAAATTCGGTTTTAGGTTCATTGTGAGTGCCATATTGTTGTATTAGTGAGAAGATGAAGTCATCATGTTGCATTGGTTTCTTATATAACTTGAGTCTATGTCCATTAACAAGAAGGGAGAACCAGGTTGTATCAATGGTATGCAATTGCACTGCTCCATTTGGGTAAACCTTACTAATTTCATAAGGGCCCAACCACCTAGACTGGAATTTTCCCTTGAAATCCTTATACCTTGAGTTGTATAGCAAATCCCAATCTCCTTCATTAAATTCTTTTGTCTTGATAAATTGATCATGCCATTTCATGTGTTGCTATTGCATCACCTCTATATGATAGACTGCTTCCATGCAAATTTCATCCAACCCATTCAAAGAGTGCAACCTCTACTTCTGTGCATCTATTAAATCCATGTATAACTTCATTTTTTTCCTTAGAGTTTTGTATTCAAATTCTATAGGCAACACTGCTATTTTTCCATAAACCAACTCATAAGGGGTAAAACCTATTGTTGTCTTCCATGTGGTTTTGTATGCCCAAACAACTTCTGGTAATCTAGATACCCAATCTCTTCTATGAAGCTACATTGTTTTTGTCAATAAATTTTCAATCTCCCTATTGGTAACCTCTACTTGTCCATTAGCTTGAGGATGCTATGGTGTAGATTTCTTGTGCTTGATTTGATATTCATCTACCAATTTGGCAATTAGATCTGATGTGAATTGTGGTCCTTGGTCAGTCGCTGTTTCTATTGGTACACCATATCTAGTGAAGATCTCATATAATAATTTTGCAACATTGCCAGCTTTGGCAAACTACAATGCTTTTACTTCAACCCATTTGGTTAAGTAATCAGTGCATACCAATATTTATTATTTATTATTTGAACTGGGAGAGATAGGTCCAATAAAATCTAGCCCCATTTGTCAAAATGAACCAGGGCCAGTTAGGGCTATAAAGACATTTCATCACTTCTTGTGGGTCATCCCATCCTCTGGTAACAGTCACAACTTCTAATATATTTAACAAAGTCCTTATGTAAGGTTGGCCAATAATATCCTATTGTCAAGATCTTGAAAGTTGTTTGTTTGGCTGTAAAGTATCCACCTCAAGGTTCATCATTGCATGCTTTCAGTATGTCAAACACTTCATCCTCCCTAATACACCTTCTCATAATGTTATCTGGGCTAGTGTAAAACAAAAATGCAGAAATCCATGAATAAGGGAAGCATTTATGAACCAATTGCCTTTTCTCTCTTGGAGAAAAGTAACTTAGAATCTATCCCGACACCAAATAGTCTGCTATGTCAACATACCATGGTGTGTATACATTTAGAGCAAATAGATGCTCATCAGGGAAGGAGTCATCAACTACTCCTTCTAATGATTGGGTATGCAATCTAGACAGGAAATCAACAACCACATTAGCCTTTCCTGGCTTATTTACAACTGTTATGTCAAATTCTTGCAACAACAATAACCACCTTACAAGTCTTCCACCTACCACTGGTTTATTCATCAAGTACCTAATGGATGTATGATTTGTATGTATGAACACTTGATAACCAATTATATAATGTCTAAACTTGTTAATAGCGTAGACAACTCAAACATTTCTTTTTCGGTCACAACGTAGTTCAACTCTGCTCCTTAGAGGTTTTTGATGATATAATAGATTGCATATTCCTTATTCCATTATTTTTTCCCTAGGACTACTCCAATGGAAAAGTCAGATGCATCAGTGTGGATGTGAAATGGCAATGTCCAATTTGGGCCTCTTAGAACTGGTGCATGAGTTAGAGTTGTCTTTAGTTTTTCAAATGGACTCTAACAACCTTCAGCCCAATCAAATTCACAATCCTTTGTCAACAAAATAAATAGAGGTGCAACAATTTTACTAAAATCTTGGATGAATCGGCTATAGTAACCTGCATGTCTAAGGAAGCTTCTTACATCTTTTTGTTTATATGGTACAGGTAGGGTAGATATAATCTCAATCTTCTTTGGATCAACCTATATGCCTTTAATGGATATAAAGTGTCCTAACACAATGCCTTGTAAAATCATCATGAAACACTTCTCATTGTTGAAGGATAAATTGTGTTCCTTGCATCTTTTCAACACTTTCTCCAAGTTACTAAGAGCTTCCTCATATCTTTCACCATAAGTGGTGAAATCGTCCATGTATATCTCCATGCAATTGTGTGCAAAATTTGAAAATATGTTGCGTATTGCTCTTTGAAAGGTAGTTGGAGCATTGAACAAGCCAAGAGGTAAAACAAAATATGCATAAGTTCCCCAGGGGTAGGTAAATGTGGTCTTATCTTGATCTCCTGGTGCAATCTTGATCTAGTTATAATCACTGAAACCATCAAGAAATGAAAAATATTTATTTTCAGCCAAAGAATTAAGAACTTGGTCAATAAATGGCAGTGGAAAGTGATCTTTCCTTGTGGCAATATTTAATTCCCTATAATCAACATAGACTATCCACTTCCCATCTTTTTTGGGAACTATAACCAATGGTAAAACCCATTCACTATTTGAAATAGTGTATATAAAACCAACATCTAAAAGCTTTTGTAGTTCAGCTTTCACTATATCCCTTAGAGCTAGATTCATGCGTCTTTGTGGTTGTCTTATAGGTTTGTAGCCTTCATTAATGTAAATAATGTGCATGCAAAGATAAAGATCAGTGCCCCTCATATCATGGTAATCCCATGCATATGCAGTTGAGTGTGCCTGCAACACTGATTGCAGAGAATCTTGTTGTTCCTCAATCAAGGCATTATTAATATTTAACATCCTCCCTGGCATAATTTCCAATTCCTTTGATAAATCTTGAACTGATGAGAGATCAAGGCTTGGTATTACTGGTAAACATTGTTGAGGGAGTAGTGAATGAAATAGTTGTGATATCTCTTTTGTAGAATCAGTAGGTACAATACTTTGCAAGGGGTTTTGTAGGCATATGAGACAATCCTACTGCTACGGGCTCCTATCACAGTCATTTTGGATTGTATGAGTGATGAGCTCATCTTCATCTTGGTCATCCACTAAGGGGTTGCACTCAATAGTCATCAATGTTTGAAGAGAGCAACTATCTTCCTCCTCTTCACCCAATTTGGGCCAAATGGAGTGCTCTAGATCTACATATGGTTGGGCAGGTGGATAAAGAACCAAGTTATTTGTGATTGTCCCATTGGATATTATCATTTTACCAAATTTGCATCCTATGAATGCATCGACTATTTTTAACCAAGGCTTGCCTTGAATGAGTGGGTAACTTGCAAGGTTAACTTTGGGTTACAATACAATGAAGTATGTAGGGTATTCCCATGAATCCAATGCAATAACTAGGTCTTCAATAATCCCATCAGGTTTAAATGTGTACCTATTAGCTAATTGCAAGACAGTTTGTGTAGGCCGAGGTTGATCGACTAAAGCAACTACATTGTTTCTTTTATCGTGACATTGATGGCTGCCCCCAAGTCTATCAAAGTGTTTTTAACGAGGATCCCATTGATCTTAACATCCATAATTGGACTACTAGGGTCAGTATACTTAGGGACTGTAATGTTCCCTAACATGATGTCTACAAGATTCCCCAAAACATGAACTGTTTGTGGATCTTTCCTTGCCCCAGTTCTTTGTTAAGACTTTACCATCTTAATGATGGAATGTTCTTTGACAGCCTTTGGATGAGTGGGATTTTGATGTTAACATCCCTTCAGCCTGGGTTCTAAAGGTCGGGCCTCACTGCAGTGTGATGCTTTGATAGGTTTATCAGAAGCCCCAAATATAGGTTCTTCATCCTCCATTTTTGTAATTTGGGAGGATGAAGGCCCAATAAGTTGTTTTTCTGATATGAGGTGGACATCAATCACCTCTACCCCATAAGTGGGGTACTGCATAGCTTCACTAGTATAAGCCTGCTAAACAAGCTTAGTGTCAGGGCTAGGTGTAGGTTGGGTAGGTATTTGTGATGGTTTAGGTGGCTAAGATTGAGGATTTGATGGAGGCATCAGAGCCTGTTGCTAAGGTGGAGGAGGTGGTAGCATAGGCTGCTAGTAATTCATATTTTGTTGTCATGGTTGACCTTTCTGCCATTGAGGTTGCCATTGATTCTACTAGGTTGGCCATTGTGTATTGTAGTTGGAACCTTGAAAGTTTTGCTATGGCCATGGGTTTGGTTGTTGGTTCCAATTTGGTTGGGCTTGTGGCCATTATTGAAGATTCTGCCACTGGTTTTGATTTAACTGTTAGGGCTGAGTGTTCTAGTTAGATAAGTTTTGATTGCTCAAAGGGAAATATGGATTAAAACTAAGGGGGTCTGGTGGCATACCTTGTCTTTGCTACCATGGCCTCCTTTCTGCTATGTAGAATATTTGTCCATCATCTCCTTCAATTGTCTAGAAATTTGGTTTCTCTACCTTTTCTTGTTGGATACTGGCCACTCATTTGCACTTATGATTGGCTTTCCTCTACCTACAATTAGGACAATACTCAGTGAGCATAGATTTTGCTTCCTCCTGCTTCTTCTTGATGTGGAGGGTGTCCAACTATGTTGCTAGATGACTGATTATATCCTACTTCATGTTGGATAATTGTAAGAGAGGGGGACCAACCACGTCAAGGCTCCAGGTCATAGAGAGCTAAGAGCAGAGGGCTACCCTAACTTACTTCGCTCTACAGACCTAGAGTTTGGGTTTAGGCTAGGTGAGCTAGTTTTCTAAGTTAAAATTATGCCTCAGACAACTCTCTGTCTGAGGATGACAATGTAGTTCTGGGATGATAGTGTGACGCGTTGGCATCTCTTAGGCACACTAGCATCCATACGACCATAAAACATGAAACACAGTACAAACTACCTAAAAACTAACTGACAGCCTAGCTAGTTGACTGTGACGGAAAAAATAGAATAAGAAAGTACGAGAAATAAAGACAAAGATGATACAACAAGTAAACAAAGGCTAAGGTGATGAAGATGATCTCACAATAGTGTCAGTTCACCAGCTAGCTCCACGTGCACGTTCACCTACACACATACAAGAAGGGGAAAATTGTTGAGGTTGTATAAAGGCCTACCTTAGTCAAACCCTCGTTTTGGTGTTTCCACCTCCACAGACAACCATAAAGCAATGGAGTAGAATATACGATAAAGGAAAGAAAAGATAACAATGAACACTATAAAACAATACTATGCTATTCTATCAAATCATAAAAGAGAGGAGTGAAGTGTTACCACACCCACCCAAAAGACCACTAGCTAATGGAGGAGAATGCAAGGTATGGACTAGGCAAAGTCACCACAGTTGTAGTGGTGATGAAGGGAGGTCTCACAAGACCCCGAGCCTAGACTTCTATGGTTTGCCTCACACTTGCAATGTGGAGTTGACGGAGCTTCAAAGTTGTTGCAATGCTCACAAAATGGAGTGCTAGAATGCTTGAGAATGTGAAGAAGTTGTAGAAGATTGCTAGAGAATGTGAAGGAAGGATGAAATGAAGTGAGAATGGATGTTTTTGAAGGTGGGATGAGAAGGAATAAGGCGTTTAGTAGTCCTTTTAGATTTGTAGGATTAAGCTTCTAGCAAATTTGTTGTTTATGATATGTGAATTTCAGATCCATGAAAACATTATATGAAATAAATATATGGTTTTTTCTCAAAAATAATGATTTTGACTATTTAAATATCTTTTTAGTTTACTTGTTAGGCACCTTTTGTTGTTGTATCTACTCACGATGAATTTATTTTTCAATTATCAATTATCTTTATCACCATCAATTGTGTTTTCAATGCTGTATTTTTATTGTTGTTGTGAATTATGACTATCTATCTATTTGTCTGTTTGTCTATCTATCTTTTTGTCTTCTCTACCTCTATTTATTTGTTTGTCTTATCTGCCTACTTACCTACCTATCTTCCTACTTGCCGACCTATCTATCTATCTGTCTGTCTGTTTGTCTATCTGTTTGTCTATTTATCTATATATCTGTCATGATCATATCAAATCCAAGAAAAATAATTGCCGTATTGGTGTACCTGTACCTGAACTGGTAACTTAGAAAAGAAACCCAGAAAATTTAAATTAACCCTAAAATTATCTTGACTTCTGTGCTTCCGTCTATTTATCTAGTGCAGCTGTACCATACCTGGGAAAAAATAATAACTGTATCGGCATATTTGTACCTGAACTGGCAAATTAGAAAAGAAACCCAAAAAACTTAAACTAACCCTAAAATTATCTTGACTTACATGCTTCCTTCACCTACCCTACAATTAACTGCCATAAAAAAGATTTCTCCCTTAGGGCACCCTGCATTGACTTTAATTAGGGGCCTGTTTTAATCAACTCTCCATCCATTAGAAAGTATGGACACTTGGGTGTTCTTCTAGACTCATCACTAGAGCATTTCTTCTTGGATGGTTTTATTGCACAACTTTTCTTGCTATCAATCAACAATGAGGGGCACAAGGCTGCTACACAGAACATGCATAGGGCAGCTAGTAGGAATGGCATTAGTGCTGCTTATGGTTCTAATGAACAAATTGGTGATGTTTATGCTCTTGATGAAGAGCAATATGATGATTTATGGAGTTTCCATGTGCAGTTGCACATTTGACCAATGAATATTGCTGTATTTCGAACATAAATAAACTGTTTTGATTTGTCTTCATTTTGATTTTTCTTTGACATTTTACATTGAGTTCGCAATTATCATCTGTATTCTGTATTTAATTTTTTCACATTATGTGCAAATTATGGCTATTTCAAAATATCTGACCAGAAATTGTGCAGTGGTTTTCATGCACCCCTTGCATGCACACAGTGGCCAACATAGGGAGTTTCTGTCAATAAAGGTCTTGGAGCTTTTCACAGCACTTCAATTCCTATTTCGGCATGCTCCTCCTCAGCCTCCTGTTGCTTCTCCTGTCTTCATTGTCCACTCTCAAACCAGTGTCTCCCTGTCTACCCGGCAATGCTTCAACCCCTTCCTCGTTTGGCTCTCTGTAATTATTAGTTTTTTTTTTGCTTGTGCTCTTGGCTCTGCTTATGTTGAAAGTGTTCATTCTGTCTCTCGAGGACATGGCTTTCTAGACACTATGTTTTCTCTGTAATTTTCTGTTTACTCCTGTTTAATACAGTTATCACACGTGATTTATCATCTTTTATCATATATATATAGCCAGCCATTCAAGACCAGGGTAAAGACTAAAAATATCAGTGGACCACCATACCTGACTCTGAACATGAAATGAACACCATTGTTCAAAGATCTGCAATTTTTACATTGATGTATGCACATCCACCACTAGGTAGGATGGTTGGATTGACTAGTTACCTACTTGGTCTGGTCAAGCCCAAATTGTTTAGGACTATGATTTTCTTTTCTGCCATATCCATGAGTTCCTCAGCTTTGTGTGTACCATGGGAGATGACGGCTTAAGATACTTCATTCCTAGATCCTAAATCTTAGGAGTGCACGAGAATAATATAAGTTTGCAGTAGAGTTTAAAACGTTTGGTTGTGGTAGCTATGTAGATATAAGTGGATGCATAATTGGACGTACTCATGTTTGCAGCAACGAAATGAGCAAATTTTAATCAAGGAAGAGAAGAATTTAATGTTCATGCAAGGGGGAGAATAATAGATGAATGAACAATTTGATTAGGGAGAAAATGCTAGAATTAGTTTGTCCTACGGATTCTTAGGTGGTTTTAGAAATAGATGTACCAAGTTAATACCTGTATTCTTCAGACATTTGTCTTACATGCCATTTTCCTTCTACTTAATTTGTATCTCATAGATTCATCTTTATTGACACCATTCTGGCATCAAGCCTGAAAAATGGCATATGACATTGCATTAGATAATACATATCAAGAAAATTATGTTTGCATTTACCCTGTATTTGCATCCACATTGGGACTGCTCGCATAATCCCACAAATTAGCAAATCTGATATTCCCTAGCACAATGGTGAGACTACACCCACAAGTAGTGCAATGCGTGATCGCTGCAGTGGTACCAGGTATGCGATTAATCATCAGTAACTGGACCACTTCAGAGTTCAGAATAGTCCTCTTTGCAGAGAATATCATGCACATAAATGACAAAATTCCTTTTTGGTTCTTGGATGGGAACCGTATCTTGTCCCATCCTAGGCCACACAGCTTGACTTTTGTCTTTTGTGCTTAGCTTGCCATGACCTTTGCCTTCAGCTTACAGGTTTATATGTCCCTCAAAGATTGTAGCTTTCGAAGCATTTGGAGTACATGAATTTTTAAAATCAAATTCACATTGGCCTGTCTTGATGTTCGTCCAAGTTCGCATGCCAAGAAGCTCTTCGATATTCATCATTATTAATGTGAAATAGAGATGTACAGAGGAGTTAATTTATTTTTAATATGTTTCTCAGTTTCTTTCACATGAGTTTGTTTATACATGATCTCTCTGTTAATAAATGAAGTGCTGGATATTCAAAGTTGTATTATTCAAACAAGCTTTAGAAGTTTAGTACTTATTAAATCTGCACCTTTTTGACTTAATTTCTTCAAAGGCCAAGGTTGTCCTCAAGATATCAAGGTACTGTTTTGATACTCAATAAATATGTAAGGAGTATACTGGACCTGCATTTTATCAGAACAACTTTTGTAATCCTGATTAGAGATATCAGAGCAAGTTACATTATACTAGTGTTTCTTAGTATGCAAGTGATAGTTGAATATAATCAAGAAACTCAGAGGTACTATGATACTTGCAGCATCATAGGAATGGGAAATACTGACAAATCTCTTCTTGAGAAGCATTAATTTTCACAGTCTATTACAGTTGTATATGCAAGATTTTAAATAAACTGTTTCTTACGTCAATGTTTTGGATCACATTCTGTGATCTTTTAAATAAACAGTGTAAAAATTCTTACATCAATGTTTTGGATCACATTCTGTGATCCATCATCAGGATGACTAAGGAATCATATGCCTTAGACATCCTGATGATTGATCAGAGTGTGATCCAAAATGTTGATGTAAAAATCATGACACAGTTTATGCAAAAGTTTGCATACACAAATCTCTTCTTTGTTCCTCTCAGTTTTGATGTCCTTATCTGATGGTTTGTTTTGGCATGCACCATATGATTCTTTCAAATTGACCTAAGGTTTGTTAACTCTAGGCCTAGAGTTTTCATGTTCTTGGCTGAGGGTTTGTTTTGGCAAACCATATAGTTTTTTCAAATTGGTTTGCAATTTGTCAGTTACAAAGATACAAACACTCAACTCATTTCTCCATAAGGTGCAAATCTCAGTTATCATGCTGCAGAAATAGTCCCTACTACTGAACTTACAGCATCAACGTCAAGTAAATAGTCTGCATATCCTCTGAAATTTTGTATATTCTCGACTTATGGAGTTCTCTCACTGAAACTTGATCGATCAAGTATAAGGGAAGCCTCTTCTAACAGAAGGGCATGCCAATCATACCTCTGTAATTTTATGCTTCACAGCTATTCATTTACCATGTCTTTTGCATCCCTGTTAGACTGTGCCCAGCATCTGAATTCTTACAGAATATCATTTCTATATTTAGCCTGAAGTGATGGCATTCAACAATACTCTTGGTAATACTTCTGCAAATTCAATGTCTACTTTTGCATTGCATCCACATCCAATTAGTCTTGGTCGCAGGAACCTTGAAACCTATAAATCTGAAATTCCTTAGTGCAGTGAATGATTTGTCACCGATGTATCATAGAAGATGATAACCATCCTTGTCACCTTCACAAATGGACATCCACACCAGCACTAGAAATGAGATTAATAATTAAAATTGCTATTCTAACTTTGTTTACATCGGTTGGATTCTTGGAGTGAGCTTATGCCTCTTCTCGCCCAACCAACCATACAACAACTTTAGCTCATGAGGGAGTGGAGTGGAGAAAATCTGATTCACACAGCTTGATTTTTTCTCTTGTGCTTCCTTGGTGGTGATTTCAGCCTTCTGCTTACAGGATTTCACGTTCCACAAGAGCACAACTATTTCCTCTGAGATGGACTACATGGATCCTTACATCCATATGAGTGGCCATTTTACATTCATATGAACAAGCATTTTGTTGTTGTCCTGATGTCCATCCAATACAACACTCCAATCTTGTTTCCAGGCTCTACAGTATTGTGACATTTCTGTATAACACTAAAGATATAATTGCGATTTTATCCACTTCTTATGCTAGATGTCTGGTTTCCTAGTTTACGGCCAACCCTAGAACGACCTACTTACTTGGCCTTGTTTACCTCTCCACCCCGGCCCTTCCTACAAGGTGGGTTTCAGACAATCAAGCATATCACATATTCTATCATAAGAACATATAGATTAAGCATTCTTTACTCTCTATCAGCAATATGTATACATATGTAAAACATTGATTGGCAGACTATACGCCTGAATATTTATATATTTGATAGTAATAATCTGCTGGGGTGGACTGGACGGGTTGTTCCTTCTGATCGCTGGTTTGTATCTCCCTTGTCTTCAATCCTTAATTGATCTGTTCTTAATATTCAGAGGGTATTGTTAGTGTAAATCAAGCGTATAAGAATATATTATTCATATTCATATTAAAGAAACATAACAACTTATAAGGCTCAATAATTGCTGCAAGCATCATTATTGCATAATTGTATATATATATATATATATATATATATATAAAATGACTATGTATTCCAATGCATACTAATCCCTGATTATATCATTTGCTGCTAATTATCCAAATGCAGACTTTATTCTTGATTGCTTCCATCTGTTCCAATATGCAGAAAAATATTCCAGATATCTCAATTATTTTCCATTGCATCTGATCATAATATATTAATATAACTGCTGCTATAATCAGAAACCTTTCCTTTCATTTTTTCCCTCTCCAGGGTCTGCTCTTTTATTTAGACTTCTTGAATTCTATTCCTTGATTTACTAGTACATTTTTCATGAGTAAATCTGCTGATCTCCATTTTCCTTTCTGATGCTTATATTTTCCCCCCATACTCTCCCAACATTTCACAACCTCTATTTATCCCTTTCTCAAGAGCAACGGCTTCATGAACGGGCATATCTTTTTGTAAAAGGAGACGACTCTTCGCTAGGGGAGAGGGCCCAGTAGTCGTGCACCCTAACTTCGCGCTTCTAATTATCCTACGTCGAAATTTCAAATCACTTGCAATTTTTTACAGCAGCTTACTTGGCAAGTTCTCTGCTTATAACTAAGGTTTCAAGGCCACATCATCAAATATGATGCCACATCAGCATGCGTTTTTGTCAAGATGTCCAAAAAGGCCCAAAAAAATAGTGAGACCAATTCTCGTGCATTACATCATGAGTAGTTGAGCGCTGATGTGGTATCACATGATTGGTTGCTTTTTAGATCAAAAGCATACTTTGTGTTTAATTATAGGTAGTCAAATCACAACTATTGGACATTATATAAACGACTATTGGGTATTATATTCACGATTGGGTGCACGACTATTGGGCCCTCTCCCCTAATATACACCTGTCGTGACAACCTTTGGATGAGGCGGCTTTGTCCTTATGTGGGAGCATTTAAAACTAGGAAGTTGGCCACATAAACAATATCGGCTTGCATTGTTAATATCTTTAAAACATTAGGGAGCGGCTTTATGAACCACTGCCTTCGTAAATGTAATTTTGAGGATTTAATTTTGATTTCATACTTAATCAAATTGCTGTCAGGGTATCAATGTTTATCCTCTTTAGTATATTTATATATATATATATATATTTTGTAGTTAATGTATTATATATTTAGTTATATATATATTCATATATATATTTATAGTATTATATTATTATTATATTGTTAATGTTTATATATTTTTTCTTTGTTGCAATTTCAGGGGCATGACATCCTGATGATATGATTTGGTGGTGATTATTGGTGCACTTAGTATTCATTCTCATGCATCGACTATACCATATATTAAGCTCACTTAGGTAGAGTTACGTTTTGGTAGAGCATATTATTAAATGTTTTGATGCATTATTTAATAAGGGTGGTTGAGTATGCGTTTCTCTATGTTGGTTAGTGGGTTTTCATCCTCATCCACATAGTAAGTTTCCTTTTCACTTAGTTGCATTGCCTATAAATGCAACTCTTCATGCACTGGGTTATATACTGTGGTGATCTCTGATGCATATTGGATGCTTGTACGTCCAGACACATTGTGTGTGTGCATATTGGGAGCTGTTACATCTCTTGCACATTGTTGCACTACTGTGCTTTTACATCCTCATTGAAGTGGAATAGCCATTGTGTTACAACTTCAATCTTCTATTGTCGTGCTATCCGGTTATGTGACTAGTTCTTTAAATAAGATCTTGGGCGATTACATAGGAATCTACGCAAATCTTACATGTTATGAGAGTTATTCCTGTGCCATATCTTACAGTGACATTCCTAATGTTGATGCATGTGTATACCTAGATGCTTTTGTGTTACAATGAATTATTCTCCGAAGTATTGCATTCAATTAACAGAAACTCCCAAGCATTTACATGATTGGCACTGACAATTGTAATTACTGTGGAACCTAAAATGCATTTTACCTGCATTTTATTATAGTTAAACTTAATCCAGAGGTGGATTGTTGTTTTTTTGACACTTGAGATGGAATTTACTATTTAACCATTCAATACTGGCAAAAGTTGAGACACCTTTGATTTTAATATGCATTGTATTTGGTTTAGAGTTGAAAGAAATTATTTCTAGTTATGTTTTCAAAGTTGCTCTTAGAAAAGGATTTTACATGAATTTTTTCTTATGACTTGTATCTTTTTTGGCACTAATATGGCTTGAAATGTCTTTGACTCTTCCCTATAGCCTCTTGGCATTGCCAGGTCCCAGTATCGACTTTTTCAAACATTGTATTGCACTTGAGTCACAACTTGCAGCAGTTGGTTGTGAAGAAGCTCGTCAAAATATGTGTAAACTGTATGATTCTGCTTTGAAGATCTATGATCAAAACATACAATTATGGTTGGATTATTGCTTTGAAGAACTGAAGGTCAGATTTCTCTTTAATTAAATTGAAAACAAAGATTGAGAAAAAAGATTCGACCCTAATTTAATTGCTAGTTCAAAACTCTTTTTAAATGAAGTTTGATTTGCTTATGTAGGCCGGACAATCTAATCCAGCCAGTTCAGTTTATTGGCGTGCACGAAAGAAAATTAAGGACCCCGCAGCATTTATTGAGGCATATCAGTCATTGAAGAGTTGAGTTATCTGTAAGGCTTTTGTATCTTGCAATACCAAAGTTTTGTAACTTTTACTTGAATCTCCATTTAAAGTGATGCCAAGGGGATTGTTGGTGTGTAATATTTCAGTTGCTGGTAATTGCCAGCATAAATTCATAACCTGTGTAGAATATTGATGCTCCATTTACTATTTTTATGGTAGTTTGGAGTTTCCGAATTTTTGGACATGAAATGCCAAGTAAAGAAGCATTTCAATATTTTTGGGCATAGGCAAATACATGTTATACCTCGTTGTATCCAGAGGGTTCATATTATGACCTTGATATGGTTTTACTATTCAGATTTCTTCTTCCTCAGGTCAGTAACTGGGAAATGTGCTGCTGATGGTGATGGCCACAAATGGCATCGACACATGCAATTCAGTTCAATGTATAGGAAAGCTTGTTTTTTATGTTCTAATTTTTTTTTTTTTAATCTTATTTCAGTTGAATGACGTAGATCAATGTAATTGTTGATAGGACTTGTCATTTGCACTCAAAAAATGAAAAGCATACAAAGGTGATTCAAGAAAGATAGATTCATTTTATAATCATGAAATGAAAATCATATTAAGGTGATTCAAGAAGATACATATTCATTATCAATAACAGAAGTTCATAAAATTTTAAAAATGTGTATTGCTTTAGAGGAAGCACAAGGATCAACGAATTTAATAATTAAGAAAAGGTTTAAGATAAATGGAAATATATGGCCCGAGGAGTTCCATATCAAGAACATATTTACCTTTTAAAGCCCTAATCTGCACTTTCAATCTTGATTAGGTTCGCCTTTGCATTGGAATTGATCTTCAGAAGAGGTCTTCTTCTGCATTGACATTGTAAATTTGTGAACAAATTTGAGTTAGATTCATGTAGGGAACGAAAATGGGCTTCTAACTTTAATCCTATAGCATTTAAATTTTAAAAGATTGAGAAAATGTCAAATTTTAATTTGACACGTCATTATTAAGGTAAGCATACATATTGCATTCTAAACTTGCAAATAGATCTCGGGTTTGTTCAAGCTCAGCTTTCTACAATTGCAGGACTTGGAACTGTGCTTTTTTGTTACGTTTCTTGAATAAGTCCTTTGATCGTTATTCTTTTTGAAATGGAATATTAAACTTAAACAGAAACAACTAGAAAAATGTTCTAGACCATATTCTTTGCCAAGCGTTTGAAAGATAATCAAAGTTTCTGGTCAAATTTTAATTCACATGCCATTATCAAGACGTTGACTGTGTAGATTTCATTCCAAATCTACAAATAAATGTGGGGTTTGGTCAAGCACAATTTTGTAGAAGTGCAAAGGACTTGGAATTATGTGTTTCCTTTACATTGCCTTAATGTATATCCTTGATGCTTCAAAATTTAAATTTAAATCTAAATAAATAATGAATAGAAAAATGTTCTAGACCACAATTGTCGTCAAACATTTAAAAGATAAATGAAGTGGTCGTCAAAATTTAATTTGACACGCCATTACTATGAAGTTGACTACAAATTTCATTTTAAATCATACTCAGTACATTGCCATAATGTAGATCTTTGTTGCTTCGAAAGTTTAATTTGATTAGACCTGAACAAGAAAATTGCGGTACACCTAATATGTTTATATATGATCAATCAACGTATATTTGCAATTTTGAACAACAAATCATATGGGTAAGTTATAGCGCATCTGCAATCGAGAAATACAATAATAATCCTTAAATTTTTGGTGCTTTAGGAGCTGGAGCAATTTTCAATTGACAGTCTCTGGTTTGGTATAAATTGTGGTGATAGGAAATACTAATGCCATGGTAAAGAATGCTAGACAATGCCTCATTCAACTATAAGTAACGATTCTCATAAAATTTTTTTTTTGGTTTTTGTATCAATGGTTTAGGAAACCCTCAATGAATTGAAAATGACGATGAAATGAAACTGGTACCTTTGTTAGAACAAAGAGGAACTTCTCGTGCGCTCTTCAGTGCAAATGGGGTGATGGAATTATCTCAGTACTGAGAAACCAAGCGGGATGAAAGTTGGGTCAGAGGTGAAGATGAATGAGAATGCTAACCTTCTATGCATGCCCCGCCCAGCACTACTGAGGGTTCGGATCAGGAGTTTGCCGCATTAGAGGCTGAACTCGTTGGTAAAATACTCATCCATTCATCTAAAAGCTGAGACAATAGAGGAAATAGACGAGAATGTTTCCGAGCTCTCCGTTCATGGGGTGATTTGTCAGTTTAGGGGTTTTTAGCCTAGCCTCCCTTAGCTGCACTCTTGGATCTCCACCGAATGGGAGCCTCTAATTTATGGTAAAGTCCATATTGTCCCCATGGCTAAGGGGTTTTTTGTTGCTAAGTTTGACAATGCTCAGGATAGAAACATAATTTTATGTGACAATTTTTTTAGCTGGGAGGACAAATTTTTGCTGATGATTAAGCCTTGGCATTCTGATTTCAATCCTGCCTATGAAAGTTTCAACAAGATCCTGATTTGGGTTTGGCTGCCAAATCTTCCCCTCCACTTATGGACTGACCCTCTTTTGGAGGAAGTGGGTGATGCCCTTGGTGATTTCTTGTTGATGGATGATGAATCCTCTGACATTTTTCATTCCACCTTTGCCCGCATATTGGTTGAAATGGATGTTTCAAAAGGACTGCCTATTGAGATTTTACTTAAATCTCCTAAAGGTTCTTGAGTCCAATCTTTGGACTATGAAGGGATTCCCTTCCGTTGTAGAAGATGTTTTAAAACAGGTCATGTTGTTGCTCAATGCAGATCTGAGAAAAAATCAATGAAGACTACATGGTGGAAAGGTGCTTCTCAACAACATTATACGGTTGAGAAGAAATCTAAACAACTTAGGAGTTTTTCTGAGGTGGTTGCATCAGAATCATAGGGTCTTGGGGCATCCCCTCCAGATGTCTCAAATGGCGGGGTTGCTAATGTTGAACAAGAATTTCATGTTGAAACCCCTAAAGAGTGAGAGAATGGGTCTCAGGCTGCAATTTTTGGTGATAGTGCTCCGGCTATCATTTCTGGTGGCTTTTCTGAAAAGTCTATGCCTGCACGAAGGAATAATGATGAAATCACCGAGATAGTGGCAACAGGTACATGTATTCATCTTTAGGAGAATTGTGTGCTGGCTTGGCATGAAAAGGCAGTGCAAGTGGAAGAAGGCTGGATTATTGTTAAGGGCAAGAAAGCGAAATTCTCTAGGCCTGACTCTTTGTTCCCACAAGAGTAGTTCTAAATGTAAATCTTGACGGGTCTTGTTTGGGCGCTGGTTTTTGGCTGGCTGCAGGATGTTCTTGTTGCAACTTTGTTTTTGATTGTAAAGGGTTTTGGGTCCCTTCAAAACTTGTTTTTACCTTAATAAAAAACTATAACTAAGACAAAATCAATTGTTTTTGAGGCAATATCTTTTGCTCTCAACATTTCTTTGAAAATTTATCACTTTATAGCTTTGGGTTACTCTAGGTTTCTAGAATGTTTGTAGGACCCTGTTTCTATTCAGTAACACTAGAAGTTCTAGGGTTTAAATGCACTATTTGTTTGGCAACGCCAAGAATATTTGGAAAGCTAGGGCTCATTAAATCTTATAATAAACATTTTTTATCCTATAAAATATTGAAATGAAAATTAAGGTTTACCTTGAGGTATGTAGGCTAATCCAATGAAATATATACATGTGAACGTAAATTAGCATAGAGTAAAGTAATTTGTTTGAGGAGATAAATAACTAATCAAGTATTGCTTTTGGATTCGATTGTGTTGTAGTTTTTTTTGTGCATCAATGTTTCGGATCACACTACGTGATCCATCATTAGGATGGAAGAGAGCAAGAGGAGAAAAAAATGATCCCTTCCATCTTGGATCACTTTTTTCTCCTCTTGCCCTCTTCCATCCTAATGATGGATCACGTGGTGTGATCTGAAATGTTGATGCACAAAAAAAGGCTACAACACAATCGAATCTAGAAGCAATACTGATCAACAATATGGATTGTGGAAACCTAATATCATTAAAGATAAATAACTTGAATAATTGAATGCTAAGTTAGTAAATTTGATTTGTAGAAGGGTGGTATTAACTAAAATTATTATGGCAAATAGAGAAGATTTTGGAATTTGTTTGATATCATATATGGAAATAGTGCCTCCTTAATTGGTGAGTTGCTTGAAAGTCTATGTTGGATTGTTGCTTTGTTAGATGACAATTTATGGGTTTGAGACAAAGTCATCGTTGCAAATCTATACTTGTGCCTTGGATTTGATTTGACAATTAGTAGTGTTTTGCTTTGTAACTTTGCTTTAAATTTGATATTTTTCTTTGCCTTATCTAGATGCTTAGGGATTGATGATATTTAAAAATATCTTGAAGGATTGTTGTTATGTCACAAGGGCCTTTTGCTAGATTGATTCTTGAAAGTTAAACAACATTGGAAACAAAAGTTAAAGTCCTAACTATGAAGATTCTTTTCTCCTTTTATTGCAAATCAAAATGTGTTGCTATCAATTACTCTATTGCTTTGAATGATTGTTTGATTAGAAGATTCTTGGATCATTAGAATGAATGCATTGAATGTCTTTAAATAATAACTCCTTTTAGTTAGTGCAAGGTAGAAGGGTTCTAGTTGATCAAATTTGAATTCTAAATAAATTAAATTGGAAAGAGACAAGTTTACAATTGCAAGGTTGCCCATGCAATCACAAACTTATCTCAAAACATGATAACAAACAAATTTAGATGACAAACAAACTAAATGGAGGTAGGTACATAGATTGTGTGATAAGTGAGTGGATAAGGTGAATGCATATGAGTTTGGTAAATGGATAGGGTAGGCCTAGATTTATAGGGATATATGTGTGCGCGTAAATGGATAAAAAGGCTAGGGGAATGAGTCCAACTTTGTACAAGATCATGTCATTCATCACTATGTACATGTTATAGACATTACCTCAAAATAGGCACAAAACAAAGTGGGAAGTCACGAGTTTGAAAATTTCACCATTTTATTTTACCTCCACTTTAAGGTGCATGTGAATCTTAAAATGATTTCACATCTCAAAGTATGTGGCACACACAAATACATATGCAAAGTAAATATTTTGAAACTCAAGGATATTGCCATGCGATCCATATAAGTTAATGAAGGCTATAAGGATATGATCATGTATTTATGCCTCGCGTATGTTTTTTCATACTAGTGTAATGAGTCCAACTTCACACAAGATTGAACCATTTGTCACTACATGCATATATTAAAACATTACCTAGAAATAGACACAAAATTAAGTGGGTAATGACATGGGTTTGCAAATTTTACCATTACATTTTTCCCTCACTTTGAGGTGCATGTGAATGCTAAAATAATGCATTTCATAGTATGTGGCACTCACAAACAAACATGCAAAGTAAATATTTACACTCAAAGGATATTGCAATGGGCTCCATATAAGGTAATGCACATTGTAAGGATATGGTCATGTATATACATCATATGTGCATGTCTTCCATAAGATGAGTCTCTATAAGAACATATATCTATATGTATATCTAAACATAGGAACATTAGTGACATGATATTCCCCTCATCGACAGTTGGTTGTATCCATAGAATACAAGAAATTTTAGGAAAAGGGAAAATAATATATGAAAAAATATAATCTAAGCATAATTATCTAAGTATAGAAGCATCCAATCTTGTAATCAAAACATGAAAAACAATAAGTGTAAACACTACATCATGAAAGCAAATGGATTGGAGATATCATGAAGGTGAGATTGCCTCTAATATAGACAATAGAATGGTGATGCTATTGTCAATGGCCAAAATCACTTATAAGTATAAAATGTACTAAAATAGGTGTAAATCCAAAAGCACGAGTGGACAAAGGTTGGTAAGACAATTAGCCCCTAGTAGGTAGTAGAAATGAAAATAATGTTATGGAATCAGAACTATGGACATGGGCCCAAAACAAGGCATAAAGCCATAATTAGGGGCAAGGGCCCATAAATAGGTATAAATTTGTAATGATGGGAAATACACAAGATATAGTAGTAATAGACACAATGTGTAATAGAGGGAACCATGATGTCCTCAAATGTAATAGAAAGGAGAATGCTTAGTGCAATGCCCTCAATGCAAAGGTGTAACATTAAAGTGTGATACATAGGAAAGAAGAAATCATGGTGTCTCCTAATGTAAACGCTAAAGATGTGATAGTAAATCATATAAGATTATGCAGGAGCATTCGAGTTCATGAAAGATCCTTGTCACCCAAAAATATTTCAAAGTATGCTTTAGTTTTGATTCAGTCCTTGTTTTGTTAGTTTTCTTTGGGATAATTACATAATTTTGGCTAAGCAACAATTATTTTTGAGGCTTGGTTAAGCTTTGTATCATCCGTTTTTACAGTTCACAAACCCCTAGTTTCCCCGGCAAGTTCACAGGTTCGATGTTCACAAACTTATAAGTTCACTGATAAAAGGTTCGATGTTCTTTTGGTTCATGAACTTGTAAGTCCATTGATAAAAGGTTCGAGTTTACCATTAGCCATTTCCGAGAGTTCAAAGTTGCTAAAACAACAATACCGATCTACTGTTAGAGCTGGTGAATATTCTAATGACTGTTCAAACAAATGACACATGGTAGAAGTAGATTGTCTATTACATTTATATTGTGTAAAACATTTCCAATAATTATTTGTCTATTACCTATGATGATGTATTCAATGGGAACACATTTCTCTAAGACATTTTGTCAAATAATTCATATACCTTTGTTTTTTTCTTCCAAATTGCATGTACATGTCTACTAAGACAGTTGCAACTGCAAATCCAAACAAAATTATATTGTCATGCTTTCGAAGCTGTCCATACCCTATTCTTTCCTACAAAAAAACATAAGAAGTTTTATTCTCCTTTTCCTTGTGTATTAAGTGGTAGGTGAAAATGAGAGGGGCTTGGAGATGAGTCCACTTTTCCAATGTAAAAATTAAAAACAAAAATACCATTCCTTTCTAATGCACGGGAATTAGAAGTCATTCTGCAAGTTTGGACGTGACTCCACACCTCCTCTAAACATGACTTTTTCGATTCCCTCTGTAGGATTGTGAGAACCGGAAGCATGCTCACAATTTTTTAATCTAAAATTGTAAATTAAATAATGGACAAATTTAAATTTATGAATATGTCTTGTATTTTTAGATCTATATCGATATTTTTCTTTAAAAAAATTAAGTATTATTGTAAATGTAGATCAAATATCATGACTCCAACTATTTATTAATCGAGTGCTTAATTGAATGCACTATCAAAATTTTACTGAGTTTAACGAAGATGCAACTAGAAATCAACTTGCGAGTAATGTGTAAACACTACTTTCAAACAACAAATTACATTTAAAAATTTGCAACTCTACTTAATTAATTTCAACTAATATGGTTTTATTTATGGATGATTTGATTTCAAATATGTAAGAATGGTTTAAATTATCATTGTGAAGTCATTGTTGAGCTTTTTGGAAATTATTAGCATTGTGTGGGAATTTGTGGCCACTTGTCAAAATTAAAAAAGAATTACACCTGCAAATTGATAGTAACTCCATCCAGGCTTGAAAGAATCCTTAAATGAATGTGTTTGAATCTCAAAGAACCCTTTTATGACTTGTTATCAAACCTTTCAAGCCATTTAATGATTTCATAAAACTTTGAACTAGGGAAGTTATAACTCAATCTCAACCATTTTGTGACACTTTTAGGTGATTGAAATTGATTGCTAATCACTTGCAACTACAAAAATTGATTGATGATTTTGACTTGATAGTGATTCAATAACTCAAAATGATCAAGAATATTTGTGACCAAGATTAATTAACATTCACAATTTTGCCTTGACCAATCCTAGATGATTAAGAAGCTTCATGTATTACTCATAAAGTTGACATGACTTTCTAGATAACAACTTGATGATGCATGTGAAACGTGAAAAGTTTAAAAATCTCAAAGACAAAATATAGGGATAACAAGTCTCTTTACCCACCTTCCATTTTTTAACCTGTTTTGATTCCATTGTGGGCTCGAGATTAAATGTGCAAATAAAATCAATAATTACATTTAAAAATAATAAAAGAACATAAAAATTATATTATATAGATGGCTCCAGGAAAATTCACCACCAGCAATCCACCCCAACAATTCACCTCCAACAATTCATCGCGGTGGAAAATTCACCACCAACAATTCATCACCGTGGAAAATTCACCACCAGCAATTCATCCCCGTGGAAAATTCATCGCATATACAATTAGGAAATTGCTGGTGGTGAATTTTCCACAGTGATGAATTTCTGGTGGTGAATTTTCCTAGAGATGAATTTTTCATGAGGATAAATTGTTGACGACAAATTGTTGGAGGTGAATTGCTGCCAGTGAATTTGCCTGAAACTTATATAGATTTTTCAATATTAATTACACTATTCTATAACCTTAAAAACGTTTTCACTCTTTTAACTTTTACAACCAAACTTTCTTGAAGAACCAATTATTAACTATCCAACTCAAACCATAAATGACTAAGCTAACATTATTAACTGAAAGCTAAAACTATAAATCATAAACCTATCAAAATTATGGTATTTCTCTGAAAAGAAAACCTTTATTACTATCTGGCAGATCCGCCCAGAAGTCTGAAGCCTGACCCAATGGCGTGCAGCATCCAAATTACAAATGGGGAAAGAGAAGGCTTCAAGCCAGAT